>WURT03359914.1:0-44933 GCA_009936505.3 Holothuria glaberrima | reverse complement strand
ATTTAGTGTTTTTCTAGTGTCCAGTATATGTTCTATTTTGTAATTATTATATGAATGTCTGTATTCTACAACCGAACGTATGCGAAATAAATCTGAATCTGAATCTGAATCTAATAAGCAAGGCAACTTAATATGACTACGGCTGTATTAAGTTTCGGGGGTATTACGTTCAATGGTAGTTTGGTACTTCTCTTAAAATCTACCTTACATTATTGGGCCTTTACTTTTTTGAAAGGGTGAAATGGCTGCTTACAAGACTCATGTACATCCAAAAATAATATGGTAGTTGTATCACATAGGCTTCAATCTGGCATAGGTAGAAACAATTTCAAGCTAAGGGTTTTTTAGACAAAACGTGTGTAATTAATTTTGGGTGAGCAATCAATGCTCAGAGTTACAAAATACTTGTATGGACTTTTTAGTTAGTTTCACACACATTTTTATGCAGTAATGTACACGCAATAAATCATTACGCCCAAAATAAAGTTGATGTATAAACGCCCACATCAGCATTTTTGTTGTTGTAATGTCTTTGTATAGGAGAGAATTTCACTTCAACTGAATTAGATGTGTCAACATTAACTTTGTCTTTGCAACATAACTGTGCAGTACTTACGTGTAATACTCTGAGATAACTACTTAAGGATCAATGTTAAAACTTGAAATGTTAGCAGCACCAATTCGAATGTCGGGGTCAGCACCAATTCGAATGTCGGGGTTGCAAATCTTCCTAAAAATGACAATGCCCCCACCTAACATATCATCTATCGAGCCTTTAATAAACGAGTATGTAATATTCCTGAATATGTATGAGACTAACATGGTGCAACGTCGTGGCATTAAACTTAACTTTTAAAATATTGTGTTTAATTTTCTTGGTGGGATAGATTGTAAGCCATTTGGTTACTCACTTTTGCTGACCTCCATGGGAGCATTTAATACTACTCTAGTCTAGCTTTCCTGATTTTATGGTAAGAATCAGTGAGTAATCGCTAACTCAGGAAATGTGAAAAGTTTATTTTCACTGTAATGCTGGGGTTTATAGTACCATTAAATTTACATGGAAGATATAACTTTCTTCTTACGGAGTATCACCAGAGAAAGCCATATTTTACCCTAGACATCCTTTTACATCCATACTAACTTTCTGCAACGTAATAAATCCTAAAATTTAAAGTACCATGTCAAAACATGTAAACATCCTCGATTATCCCAAAGTATTGATTTTTAAAAGTATTGATTACTATCCATGTTCTTCATTGTTTCTTTAAACTTGTCTAGATTTGTTTGAAGTTCTACTTCTTGTATCGTTACTCTAAACAAAACTAGGTACAATGCACAGATAATTTTATAATTCTGGGGAGAAATGACAAACGGAAACGAGTTCCAACAAATGAAAAATATGGGTTTCGATATTCCCTTTTGAACGGAATTGGCGCAATAAGAAATAATTAATGCTTTTTAATGTAATTTACTTTCGAGCAATAAATTTAACAAGTGATATACTATACGTTGTTATTACTTCTGCTTAATAAATCAGGAAGTATATTTCTAATGGTCATTCATAAGCAAGTACTAGAATTGTCTTTGCTTATGAAGCAATCATAGAATTGAAAGTCATCGAAATTGGTAATTTTTGCTCCCTTACTAGATTTCATAACATTCTGAATTGGAGTACTTACCTTGCATTTTATCATAAGCTTAAGTATAATGACGGGTGCACGCATTGTTAAAACATTTGTACTAATATAGTTAAGCTAACATAAACCATAGTACCAGATGATAATGAATTTAACATACAACCCTTTGTTGAAAAGTGCTTTCGAACCTATGTGGCAAATTAAATTGGAAGCTAAATTCAAGTTTATAGATGAGTTTAAATCTTTGTTGTTTAGAGTTACCGATTTAATTTCATCATCTATATGTTATTTATCGTTTGAAGAATAATTTCAATTTGGAATCAAAAATTAGGTCCCCACACAAATAACGCATTTACAGTTGTTAGATGCTTCCCTTCTACTAAGCCCCAAAGTCAATTTCGCTTCAGAAGTAAATATCACTTATTATGTTTTACTAAGTAACAAAATAAAATAAAAAAAAAAATCCATCAATACTTATCGCAAGAAAATTTTTGAGAAAAAGGTATTACGTGATAACAAACATTACGATTAAATTAAATGTTCTAACTCTTACCCTTTGAAAAAAAATAGGTTCTAACACCTTTGTAATTTCTTTATCATTTTATTCTGTTTTCCTATAACCGTGGTTAAATGGTGTACTAAACGTACCTTTTGTCTTTATTTAGTATATCACATACAATTTTGTTTAAAACCAGTCTAACAACCCAAACTGGTTGTGAACTACAGTCCCTAACATGCTTTCTTGCTTTTTAAATTGAACACGTCATTACTCCCCTTAAAAAGATGAGGCACCAGTAACAAAACGTGCACAGTCTTACTTCAATTACATAACTGAAATTAGAAATCAAATCTAAAATCGAAGACGAATTAATACGGTTTTATGAGATTCCCATTTTCCATACTTTTTCGTGTAATTGTGTTCCTTTTTGGGAAATAACGTGCCCCATTCCCTTTGTTGATATGTTCTCTCACCATAACAAAGAAGGCTTTGTCCGAGTAATTAAAAACATTTCATATTCACATCCTTACAAAAACTGTCAAGATAAAGTTTTATACAACCTTTAACAATCAGATGATATCTCGTTACAAGCAGAGACCCATTCACACATTCGTAACTTCCTTCGTTTTGAATTAAAATAGGAGTAATAAGCAGGGAGTAGTTTGCAAGAAGAATAACATTGCTCTTAAATCTTTCGTCCATTATTGCCGCATTGTTGAAAAGAACATTTTCTTCGTATTTCCATTTTCTTCTCAGTCCAAATGTTTCCTTGCACATGAAGAGAACGGAATCAGAAACATCTCGAGTATAAAGGAGGGTTGTTGGGTGTCCTTTTACGTCGAAAAATAAGTTAACGGCGCACACACCAAGGAACACTGGTGAAAACAGTTTTCTGACAGAGTATGATCGAGTCATTTTGTCTTCAGCAAAGGTCAAGCTCCAGTAAAACCAAGTACGTATCAATCAAATGCTTACATCGATCTGAAATGAAAGTTGCAATCATAGCAAGTGAGCTCGACGGGTAAATTGTCATTCATCAAAGCGAAAGTTTCGAACGAGAGTAGATTTCAATAAGATTTTGAAAATCAACTTGTATAGGCTTTTGAAGTCTTTTATGTCTTATGCATACTTTTGTGTATGAGCTTGCTTTTTTCAAAGACCAAACTGCAATGATTCACAGTAAATATCCCTAGTTTGAAATGTACCTGACCATTGACATTTTTAAGTACCCCTTACAAAAGTAACGTACTTATGTAACATGTATCATGCAATACTTTGTGTCTGAAAGACCTGTGTGAGTTATCTACATACTAAAGTTAGACTGCAATTTGTTCAGTATAAGCGGTGGTGGAACAGAATAGCCCTATAGATGTCCTTTTGTAGCAGATGTTAAATGCAGTCAAATATGACGCCACAATTGTATCAAAATTTACTAGCATAAAACGAAACTATTGACATGTAAAGTAAGTCCCGTAGTTACCAGAAGGGTAATTTGGGACAGCTCTGTAAATTTTTATTTGGCCCTGTAAATTATTTCAGAACTGACATTTCATATGAAGACCCATATCATATACCTATACAAGCGCTCATCATAACAAACTGTGTCCGAGGATTTAAATAGGTTGATATAGGCTATTATCAAAGTTTATAAATACTCCAAACGTCTTAGCAATTCACGTCTTATTGGAATGTGCTCTTGAAAAAAAGAGATCGGTATCATTGGCTTTTTTTATATCAATCAGCTTCATATACGGAATTATAAGTGTGAAAGTAAACTGAACCTGTAAAAGCTACAGCAAAGGAGATATACGACGACATAAAGACGTCCGAGGAAATATATTTAAGAGGTTGCAATCCCCGAATATAAGCGTTATCTGGTAATAGTAAAGGGGTTCCGCCATTACTAATTAAAATGGAAACGGTTTGCATAACTTTTCCTAGAGAGTACACCGAAATAGCTCTGCTGTCTGTCAGAGGAGGCATGCTCCCGTTGTCGTTTCTAAAACCCAGTTTGCACACTGACTGGTACAATGGCTTGGATTACACGTATCAGCGAGAAGCTTTTGCAAATTTGTGTAATTGCCACTTTGATGGTGAGAAACGAACATAGAATTAACGTAATGCACAACTGACCGTAGCTCTTTATATGACTGTCCTGGTTCTTAGTATTATATCATTAGTATTTGTTGTTTAAGGCACTGAAGACACCAAAACCACGGGGATTCCATTTGACACATTTCTAAGGATGCAAAACCTCATAGCCAAATATGCATTGTCGAAACTAGTATGCCCCAACGAGTTTCAATATGTTCGAGTGATTTGATCGCGAACTTTAACGGTCGCGGCACGGAAAAATGGTTACTTGCAAGAAATTGTATCGGTTGCAACCTAGAATGGCATGCAGATAACAAAAAGAAACTGTAACCTAAAAGGAACACTTGCTTGGTAGGTCGTTTTCTCCGGAATGCTGAGGATTGGTTAGAATATAAAATTAGCAAGGAAGGCCAAGAACTGACCCATTAAACTAGCAAAGCATCAGTATGTAGGATAGATAAAATATGGTGACAGATACTTCGAAGATATTTTAGAGTAGGTTAATTTTAAACTTGTTTATGTCGGAAAATGATTTTAAAATCCTTCTACACTATTTGTAAGGAAGGATGTTAGCTAACATATGAATTCTGTACCGATGCCTTCGTTGTATAAACTGGTTACGATGTACGTGTTTTCATCCAGAATTTCGTAAACCCTTACAGTCATTTTCTGTTTTGGTTTGTTTGTTTTTTTCCCAAAAGTCAATCTCAAAGTCCGCTTCTTTGGTTACGGTTTGCATGAGATATGAAAGTTGACCTTTGGACGCGGGTATTTTCTACACACCATTTTACAGTTTATACTATGGTGGGAATTTTTGTCAATGCCGTGTGGCAAATTTTTGGATTCAGAGAAAAGAACAGGCTGAATAAAATATAATATGGTGAGTTTGCAATATCAACATTTATGTAATTTGATGTAGATATTAAATTAATGCATTTTATGGAGAAGAGCAATTTGCAATTAAAATGTAATACATAATTGAAACTCCAACGAAACGCTTATATACTACAACGTTTCGGTAGATACGACGCCATTTTGTTTTCGTCCAAGTCATTCATGAGTTACTATCAAAGAGTTCATCATAATGAGTTGAAAGTAGTGTACTTTTTACATATCTTTCTCACCCCAGTTATAATATATATATATACTTTTCTTTGCAATATAGCTTTTGCGTGACTAGAATGTGCGAATGTTCGCCACAAAAGAAGTGGTGTAGTTTTGATAACGTCCGTCATTCATACAGTGGTGAAATATGCCAATAATATTGAAGCCACATAACGGAGAAGGACAACTGTGAATTATGCATAACCTCAATGGCGTATGTGGTACATGCGGGTCACCCATTGCTGATGCAGATTGTCTTCAATTGAGAAACTTAAAATTTGTGCAGTTTGAACACAAGTTTAACCTCGAAAGTTAACATAAGTGTCACCAGACTGCGTGTGAAGACAACTAAAAATTCAAAATCTTTTAAAACTGGAGGGGAATACCTCTCTTTAAACCCTTCTGTTTGACGGGGATCACAAAGCATACTGACCCCCTCTCCAGCCAGACACTTGCTAACTACCCCACTGTATAGCCTATTAAAATGTTTGGAAACATTTTAGGAGATAATTCGCCTAATATGGCGGATGGGCTAAAAGCTTTAGCAAACGTAAGAATCACGTATAACTACGAAAGGAGAGTTATTGTTTTTGAGATCAAATTGGAAGAGGAAAGCTAGCTCCGTGTGTGTCCTCCTCTACCCTTTTTACTGGGGTATATTCACCAGCAACTTATTGCAAAGTAATAGGTATGCCTTACGGAACACTGGGATATCCAAGAGTGAGAATCAAACATGGAGCCAAACCTTCTATAGATTAGCCAATAAAAAAACCCTTTCAAGAGTTTCTCCTCTTAAACCTTGCAGAAGAAAGGTATACCTTCTGGTACAAGTTACTTTAGCCTACTCTTATTTGACTAGTTTTCGAGCAATAAAGACAATAAAATTATGGGCAAACATGTAAGGGAAATACCTTGTTTACTGTTCATGAACACACGCTGAATGTAGCTGTATTATCATTATGAAATTGTTCCGTCTCTACAAAAGAACGCACGCAATAACTTAACGTACCAAAATGCAGGGTATTTGAAAGTGTTGAGAAGTGATGCAGCAATAAAGAAGAAAGTTTCTGTAAACATGTTACTATAGTTTCAAAGCTGCACAGTCTTTATTAAAGAAATCATTGATTTCTTAAATAAAATTTACCATCCACCCTGTTTTGAATTGGGCTTAATCTTTGTGACCAAAATTGCAGTCTGTTATGTTTCTCACATTATCATAGAATGATATTTTTCATATTCCGACTTTGATATTTCCTAGCATTAATAGTAACATAACGTTCACTTGTTTGACGACATGTCTGATCACGACTTTGGTTAGCAGCCAAAATTGTAATGGCCGCTTCAGAAGTAAAATGCCTGCTTGTAGGCCTTTCACCATTACTACAAATACAGCCTTATACCACTCCTTACGTTGTAACATCCACTGAAAGCAATGTTTTGTAAACGACTCAATAGTAAGGCACAGCCTTGAAGCTTACAGTAAATCTTGTCGTCCAGATTTAAGAATGGAAGAGGGGAACATGTAGGCCAATTAATCTGCAGAAGAGGGTCACCGAGGAAGGGTACTGTTGGAGCCCGTCCCAACTGGCTTCGTATGTTTTTTTATGTACTCAGTTAAACCATGGCATTACTTTTCTTCAATAAAGGAAAACATCACATTCCAAATGCTAGTCTGTTATTGCCTGAACATCATCAAGTAATAGTAACCATGCTGTTCTTGCACCTTTTTGATACAGATCAACTTTTACGATGAAGATCATTCAAAATTTTATCTTATTCGCAAGTCTGACGCTTTCTGTTGGTAAGTTTTCTTCTTTGTAATTGATCTTTTTCAAATCTTCTTATAGTGTAGACTACCTTAAGTGAAGCGTTTCAAATATACATACATCAAAACGTTGAAGAATGAGCTCTTATTTCCACAGGACATATCTGAGATGAAATGAAAATCTTGAAGGGTATTTACTTAGTACCAACTTGTAGATTGCTCAATAACTTGTGAGGTCATTTTTGAACTGCTCAAATTACGGTCTTTGAATTTCTTTTCTTTTTTTTTTCAAAAGGCACTTCACCTTGTGCAAAAAGAATTTTTTGTGCAATTTTATTTGTATTTGAGTTTTTTCTCTTTGCATTTCTTACAGCAATAAATAAAATAATATTTACTTTAAACGCATTAGCTTTTCACTCAATTGATCACGAAAAAAAAAAATTACAACAAATGAAATATTCATTTAAAGAGTATTAGCAACTGAAGCCAAAACCTCAACCAAATATAATGAACCACATTTTCAATATAAATATATTTCTAAAAGTTGCAAAATATCTCACAATTTTTTGCAATAGAACAATTAAGGAACAATATTATGCCCTTTGCAACAAAGAATATAGTTTTGATTAGGACAAGCATTAAAATTCAAGACCAGGGCAAAGTCACCTCCAAATAAATCAATCTTGGGGTTTAAAAGATTTACGTTTACATCATTCCTGTCCAAACTGTTTTGTACGAAACGCCAAATACTCTGAGCATAACAAATATCAAAGAATAAAATGATAAAGGGTTTGTTTATGAAGGAGGCAAAAGTTGCACAAGCTGGAATGTAATATCGTTTCCGTGAACAGGTGGAAGTTTGCAGGGATAATTCTTTGAAGAAGTCGGTACTGAAACCAACGAAATTGCACATCTGAAAAACACTCAAACGGTATAAAAAATACAAGGGCCATTCCTTTTTCATCACCTTAAATAAGACTTATAGGGTGCTTCAATGATCCCATCAACCTTCTGTACATAAATTTGCTTGTTAGCTGATCACTTCTTAGTAAAATGTTTAGACAGAAATTAAAGGATCGCCTGAAACCACCGTGAAAGTTTCGAAGTAAATTTGCCAGGAGGAGCTAACAATACCATAGTACTCTTAGAAGTGAGTAGGAACCTGAAAGTTTCGAACAATTCATCTCTTGTGAGAAAATATCCCCAATGTGACACTACGTCAAACAGAAACTTTACTCCTCTTCAACCCAATGGCTGTAACAAACGGGCATATTCCAACCTGGGTTATACTATTGTTCCATAACGATAGGCTTAAAATAACGCCTGTATCAATGAAAAAGATAATACATTGCGTAAGTAAGAATACCGTAATCAAAACATTTCTTGAGAGAAATGGTTCATAATCTTGGAGCTGACAAAAATAGTTGTCCATCCTTAACGGATCATCCAAATTTAAGTCATATTTAGTAAACACATAGTAAAACTGTCTCTGTTGCTTCCTAAAAAGCGTGTAAACAACTTACTTTTAAGACTGAACAATAACTAATAACATCGACCATTTTGAGACTACGCTTTGAATAATATTGTTTTAGATGATAACTACTGACACGACCAGGTCTATTGCGCCAAACAAATCTAAAATATAACGAAGTGGCCTTTGATATAACATCATTCCTAAGAAATTGTTAGTGTCTGGACATAATAGTTAAACAAGGGAAGTATTTACGAATTAAAAACTGTAATATGAACAAGTAGGGTTAAATTAAGCTTTAACCAAATCTTATTCAAGCTGTTCATTTTTTAAAGCGTTATTCTTTTCCATCATGTAAGCATATGCACGCTAAATAGTATGTCTAGTAGCTTAAAGTAATCATGACAGTTCCATCGTATTCACATCTTATTTCTATATAACTATAACGGCTCACAGAAGACCCTCGTGGAGATGGCAACCCGACTAAAAAAGACTTCCCAAAACTTAAATTTGAGCCAGATAACACCTTGACGTAAATCAATTTCTTGAGAAGTCTACCGATTGAAGCGTTCTCTGCTTGGATAAATAAGGCTGTATCGTTTTCGTGCTGAACTAATTTTGTTTCGCACACAACTTTCGTCATGCCACAAATCGTAACAAATAAGTATACTATTCTGTGCATAGGATAGTAAAATAAGGTGATAGATTTTCTTCCTCTCTTCACCTCGTTCAATCGGGAAAGCTTCCTGTGAGAAAACCGTTAACCACAACGGTCGAGGAAGCATGGTTGTAAAAAGTGTTGGACTATCTTAGGATTGATGGCTCAAAGTCAAATAAGGAGAAAGGGCACTTTTTCTAATAAAAGCAGCGGCAATACTGTCAAACACTTTATCGAAATCAATCGTCCACAGAACGCCAGGTAATCATTCTCATGTACACTAAACATAGTATAATATATCTTACGCATAGGTCCCCAAAATAACGTCCTTTGAGAAAACCAGACTGAATTTTCAAAATGACCTGGATATAACACTTTAAACGATTTGAAATACATGAAGATGCTAACTTGTAGGTCATGTTGACAAGAGAAATCGGCCTCCAATTGTTGAGGCAATTCCTAGGTTTGTCCCACTTTGCAATAAGTGATGATACCATACTGCTGTGTGATAGAAAGGGAGTTATCATACCCATAATTCAATGAGCGCACAATAAAATGGTCTATGTCTTTCCAAAAAAACTTAACAAGCTATTCAGTAAACTCATCATATCCAGGAAATTTCTTACTTTTCATTTTCTTGAAATAATTATAAAGTTAACTATACTTTGGAAGTCGTTTTAAAGTTGCTGAGAGATTTGCAGATAACTTTTGTATATTTTGAGAAGACTTCCTAGAAAAGGCATCATATTTATTTTGAAAATCATTTGAAGTATACAATTTACTATAAAACTTGTGTGCTTCCTGCTGAATACCAGAATGATCCCAAATTCATTCCTTCTATCATTAGTTCAGTGACCAATAATCTTAAATGTTTGGTTCCTTTTTTCGAGACCAAGAAAAATTTTACTCGACGCAAATAAGACCTTTTAACTGTGCCCAACAGTTTGTTTTCCCGAATAGTTTCTAATTCCTTCTGCATTTCATCCATGTACCTTAAGTTCGTAGTTCAATGCTGCCATAACTATATCATTCTGAACGCTGTTATTTATTTAACAGAAATGTCCCTCTTTTACCTCTTGCTTCCTTTTTAAAGGACGCCTAAAATAGTTATACCCTTCATATTCCTGAGTGAATTGTTAGACATGATAGGGGACGCATATAACTAGTAATCGTATCATTAATAACTCCTAAACAATAAAAGAAGAACCCCCTTCCTTCCAAAATTAATTATTAAATTTCCATAAACCCCTGCCCCCGGTAGTATTACATACCTTCTTAGACGGTTTAACTATAGGATGGTCAGTCCTGTAACCATACGAGATTGAACTGTTAAATACAAATTCAGAAGGCCAGAAGAGACTTAAATAAAATCTAAGGGACGTTGATTGAAAGGTTCTTATACGCAAAGTAAACCTTTCATTTCAGGATGAAGTACATACCAAGCATCAAAGAGGTCTAGATGATTCATAATTGAGAACTAGGTTCCAGTCTCCAACAAATACACAATGAATTGAAGTTCTCTACAAAGAATTCACGCGATTCGTTATTTGGACCGTCAATTACAACATGGGTTATAGAAAAATGACCAGTATCAATAATTAAGGCAAATGTTTGTCTTTCTAAGTCGGTTACGTGACTTTACAAGCCCCCTTCGTACGATTTGATATACGAAAGAACGGTAAACTGTTCAAAGTCATATAAACATTTGAAATTAAAAAGACCACAAAAGCAGTTAAAGTGAGTTGTAAAGGACGGACATGACCAAGTATTGTGCAATTAACCCTCAAATTAAGTAGGTACATTTTAAAAATTATTATCTGAGCAACGGAGTAACTTAAGCAAATGTAGTTGGATGAATGAGAATCATTTTCAAAGTGCCGTTCTAAAATATTATATTTTTGAAATTGTTGACGTTAGGAACATTTTTATATTGCTTTACACATCATGGTATAACGTTTGTTTCCACTTTGTCGCAGGTACGCTCCACAGTGAGCCATGCATATCGCCTCAATACATTGAACTTTCGACATCTGCCATTATAAAATGTTTCTTTGAGGAAAATTTCTTTGCTATCCTATGGTACAATTCAACTGACTATTCTAACGAACCTATCCTATATTTTAAAGAAGGTGTCAAAAGCGGTATCGGGTTTACCTCAGGAGAATTTGACATTTTAAAAGACGGATCCCTTATCATACGCAACGTTTCCGTAAGGCATGATCAGCATTTTACTGCAGTTAAGTTGAACAGTTCAAACGATGATTTTATTCCTAACATTGTGCTGGCAGTAGTAACCGGTACGTATGCAAATTTCGTTTTTTGCTTCTTCTGAAAGAGATTTCGAGACACAACATGTTCTTTTTGCATACTTTTAGTCGTGTTCATATTAGCTTGTCACCGCGAGTTTACATGTTGACGCTGGCATTAGGGAGAGCAAATAAAGACAAAGAATTCATATAAATGTACACTGATCACAGAGAAATATCACCGGCCTGTCCCGACTAACAATTTACCAGTACTGGTGATTTTAATCCCTGTTTATTTCAAAAGAAGCTACATTTCATTTTCATAATCTGTTGTTGAGGTACTTAGTATATCCCTAGACAGACAAATTCATGTATACCATTACCTTAACACCTTAACAACCTTTTGAATATGGAAAGAATAAAATCAAATACGATCCCAAATGGGCAAACTCTTAGATATATTTTCTTAGCTTACAAAATGTTTCTTTCCTTGCCATTTACTCCTCAGTGACACCAAGTGTGAAGTTTCCTCATATTTCAAAGTGCGCACTTGGAAGAAGCAATTGCTATGTGGAAGTAAACGCAGAAGAAAACATAACCTGCGCAATACGTGGCTCTCGACCAGCAATTCCAGTACAATGGGTATATCGAACTGTTTACCGTGACATAAGCGTTACGTCTATCACGGATATGTCACCTGAAGGCATTATCTTCTCTACGTTTGCATCTGTAGATCGAGTGTTTTCCAGCCATCCTGATCTCGTACTTCTTGTATGTAAGGCAATTGAAAACATCTTATTTGTCAGTTTGCGTGAATCCTTCATCTTGGTTCAAAACAAGAATCGAGAGAGCTTAATATCACCTCCGGTCATTGTAACGGTTCAACATGAAACCAAAGTAAAACTAACATGCTCGGTAAGGAATTCGTCATTTTTGGTTTGGAAAATGAAAGCCGGAGGAAATCACGAGGAAGTTCCATTAGCTTTTTTTGTTGGCACGGAAAACATACAAGAAAGTTTGCTCGAAGGTTATCATATTGACAGAAAGGGTTCTTTGATCATATCTCATATTCAAATACATCAAGAAGGTAATTACCACTGCTTCTACGGGAATGGACTCCTGTCAGGCGTTGAAAGTTATCAAGTCATTGTTTACGGTAAGTTGTCACGTAACGTCTTTCCTTCAGAGAAACCTTTTCATCAAATAGTTATTCTTGAAGACATGCAAATAAAATTTACTGATACGGATTCACTTGAAGGAACTACTAACTAATTAAATGTAGCACTTTACAGATTGAAAGAAAGCAAAAAAAAAAAAAAAAAAATCCATGCAGCTATTAACATGCTATACAAAGGTTTATTGCTTAACGATTTTAATTTATCCTTTGATTTTTCTTCGTTAATTTTTTTACCCTTGCATTTTTTGTCATTCTTCTTTTTAGTGCTTCCCACACCTCAACATCCTGTGGTAGATGGATGTCTACATCAGGATTATTGTGTGCTCGAAAAACAGTCTGAGGGACAGCTGACTTGTCGCTTATTTGAAATACGTCCTGAAGCTAATCTTGAGTGGGATGTCTTTCCTTCGTCAATGTCCTCAAAAATAACCTTTTCTGATTATTCAAGGGTGATAAGTCACAAAGGAGATCTGTTTGATATAGTTTTAACAGCAAAGTACCGTATTAATGACGCATCGCAGGATCGAATCACCGTTGAATGTAAAGGTTCTATAACAAATGGATCTCTGTTCCGTTTTTCTGTAAGGCTGGATTTATTGGTCGATGGTAAATAATTTGCAATTCGAGGATATAAGTTATCCAAAATTTTTGGTACGATTGAAGTGTTGAAATATTTAAAAGATATAAACGATTGTTTATCTTATTCACTACTTTATGTTGTCGTGTGCTTTGATGCATTAACATACCTTAACAGGAAGATATCGCTTTCCAGGGATTTCGAAATGTTCATTTTCTACTAAGAAACAGGAAAAAATACGTCCCTACATTTAACTATGTTATTTTATTATATTTCTATAAAGTAAAGTCTACCAACGAAGGTACACTTTTTATGAAAGGTCTAGTCATGAGAACAAATCGACGACTTTAAGGTATGGCTGCCTATAGTAGAAGGGATATAGTAGTAATTTCTTGGCAGAATTGTATGTGCATCTCATATTAAACTATACCATTTGTCTTTCAATAAATGAAGTAGAAAGTAGGCACATATCACGTTGGTTAATTTGAGTTTCTCTTACTTCTGCTGGCTAAGACACCATCTAAGCAGTGGATACATTTGCTTCAGATTTTTGAATTCTTCTGCACATTAATGTTGTTCAGTTTTTAAAATGCCCTGAAGTCCGCCTAGCAATCTGTCTTCAATTATTATCGCTGATTTTATAATTTTATGATTTATTGAAAGGTTCGACAAGATTACAAACAGAAAGCAGTGTGACCGGGGACACTTTTCTCACATTTAACCATGCACGATGGATTATACCGGTTGCTGTCCTTAGTGGCATCTCGTTACTTGTACTGGTCGTATTAGTTATATTTAGAAAAGGTAAACAGTCATTAGTACAACTCCATACGCACTGTACATGTTAGGCATTGTACAGCGTTGCAACGGATATAATCTTTTCCCTAATTAGACGGACTCTACTTATATTTGACCTTTATTTGCTTAGATACGAGATAAGTAGAATAGGGATCAGTAAACCCTTTTTTGTTCAAGGGTTGTTAATTTCATTCTTAGCCCAGTTTAATTCATCATATATTTTCAAAAAAAAGGTTGCAGTCTAAGAGCAATAAAAAACATCTTTTGATATATGTCGTAATATAAACTGCACAAATGTTAGAAAGTTTCATCTTAAAATTTATGTGAGGGTGTGGTATTGTTTTGCTACTTTTCTCGTTTGTATATTAACTCGGTTTTTATGCAGATAGAGTTTATTTTAATCGCAAGCCTAAATCTATCAATAAACATTAAATTGCTCCCATATATAAGCCATTCAGTAGATAAACATGTAAAAGAAAAGTATTGCTCATACTTTTTATTTTTCAGCTGGACAATTTAGTAGACAAGCAAGAGAAAATCCACATGGTGAAGAGGTTTGTGTTATCTTAGTTACATATTCAAACCAAGTAAGGATTTCATCGTAAGGTCCAATCACCTCATCACAACCTATACGGTACTGTGGTCGCTTATGGATGACGTACTGTTAGACATGAAACATAGAGGCCATGGAATTTTATCATCAATCAATAATCAAGACATATAGCTTCATTTTAAAGTTGGCAATAGTAATGGGAGTCTTCATTAATATTATATCGAAACTTGACAAACAACTTGAGGGAGAGGAGTACTTTGTACAGATAGCAAAATGGTAGCAATGACTCACAAATGTAAAACCAAAAGTAGGTTAAGAGATATTTTAAACACATTACTATGTTTCTTCTTAGGCTGTGTCAATGATGTCACAATTGGCAAACAACGAAAAACTCTCAGGTAATCATGGAAGTTTATTATTTTAACTACTCAGCGATCATTGATGATGTTTTTGTCCTAACGTCAATGCTAAAGTTTGGTTTAACTCATTGAAGAAATGTTAGTGAATCTGTACATCTACTCATATGATGTCCTCAATTTAATTTAATTTTTTCCAAAGTTTTGTTTTGTTGGGTCTATTTTGGCAGAGGCAAAGCATTCTTTTATCAAGGAAATAACAGCGAAGTATGAAGAGATGTGTGCTGCTGTGCACCCTGTTCCATTCATCCGAAATAGATTAATTCAAATCAACAAAGTCTTTGTGGACGTCGGGATAGAATTTCTCCACAGTTCGGATAACAGACTTGAGAGGGAAAAATGGGGCCGTCTGAGATCGTATGGTGATATATTTACTGACCAAAGAGTAAAATCTAAACGATACATTCTTGAGGCAACCGCTGGATACGGAAAATCAACTTTTTGTTTGCAGCTGGTACATGACTGGTATAGTACGGAAAGTGGCTCAAGCATTAAAAATTTTGAGATATTAATCTTTCTCAGACTGAGGCAAGTAGGACAAGGCATGTCAATTTTTCAGGCTATTAAACATTTACTCTTACCACACGATTCTCAGTTGAGTGAAGAGGATGTTCGTTGTATTCTTTTATCTTGTAAATCCGTGTTAATAGTATTAGATGGCTACGATGAATATATCAACAACTTTAATACCACTGAAACGGAAATTACAAATATCATGGAAAGAAATATCTTTCGATCTTTCGAAGTTATTTTAACTACGAGGCCTTCTTGTATGCCTAAAACATTCGCACCCCAAACAAAGCGAACACGTTTATTAGGATTTGATAAGATTGCCAGGGACCAATATATCTCTAAGGTTGTTGTAAACAATGATGGTAAAGATGTTCAACGCTTGAAAGACCGATTGGGAGAAAATCCAGTTCTTAGAGATCTTTGCCAGGTTCCTCTCTTCTTTGTTATGTTTGCACATTTAACTCATGAAAAAGAAGAATTTAAGCATTTTATCTCCGTATCCAGCTTCTTTCGTTACATTTTATCTTGCATCCACGCCCACACGCGTAATAAAGCTTCCAATCACTGCTACCCTTCGGAAGTTTATGATCATCATAAATTGGATAAATTAGCGTTTGATAGCCTGGCAAAAACGCACGAACGAGATGTGTGGATAAAAGAACGAATTATTGATGAAATTGGAAAGGGGTGTTTTGAGAAATATGTAAGTATGGGCATATTAACTGTTGAGGAAGTATGTGACATTACCGATCAACCAGGTGTTACAGAACATGAACATATCCGGTATATTGAGAACGTAAGGTTCTATCACGACGTGTTTCACGAATGGTACGCAGCCCATCATTTGGCGAAAATAGCTTCTGAAGCGTCGATGGAGGATTTAAATGTACAGTTAAAGCACCATAGCCCTTTCAAACTTCAATATATCTTTCGATTTGCGTGTGGATTGAATCCCATTGCCGGTGAAAGAATAATCCAATATTTCAAACAAATTAGCATGTCCGATGAAATAGTTATTCTGTGCGTCATTGAAAAAACTGGGGCTTACACCAACATAATGGACACAGTCAAAGATCTGTGTTCTCGTGCTATTGAAATAAGGAAAAGTGACAGCAAAATGGTGCAACGGGCAACGGCACAACTCTTAGACATTGCGTTCCAAAACCAGGTACGATTTCCGTTGAGTAACTTGGAAAATTACACTTCCTCAGTAACCAAGTCCAAATACCTTAATCAACTGCATCATACCGCATATGCAAATTTGAAATGTAGGGTTAAAACTTTGATATGTCTGAAAAAGTCATTGATAAACCATGAACTTTTTTTCACTGTACTTGCAGGTTACTACTTCGTGTCTACGCTTCTGGAACTGCTTTAAAAACCTACAGGAAGACTCAGCATATTCAGAAATGGATATCAGGAGATTACTTCCCAATTTAAGAGGAATCACTCGTGTAGAAATCTACGAAAATGACATCAAACTTGCAAGCAGCGTTGTAGAAACGATTCTGTCATATGTATCTTCATGTACTGAGTTGGAAAGTGTAGCGTATGTATTTAAATCCTACAGTAAACGTCAATTTTCGTTTAGCGGCCGATGGGCACGTATTCTTTTTTTTAGAACTTCTTATCCTCCTATTTATGAAATTCAGATCCTGTTTAATATTTCAATTAATTATAACAGGCCTAGAGATAGCTTTACATAACATTGTACATACGAGCTAAAAGATTCTAAAAATCAGCTTTGTTTTTGCTTTTTGCCACGGGGGGCATTTGGAGACAATGCCCCACCAAAAAATATTTCTGCCCCACCAGATGAAAATTGAAACTGCATAATAATTCATGTGGTGGAATCTTTTATGCCCCCCAGTCACAACACTTGCCCCTTCTCCCGATTACAACACTTGCCCCCCCCAAAAAAAATGTTAAGCTGGCTACGGGCCTGCATTGACCATAGATATAATAATACTGGCTAGATACCAATAGCAAAGTCTGGTTAACAAATACTTAAACGGTGCTAATTTAACAGGAGATATTATTTCCAAACACTGTAACACTCAGAGGTCAATTAAAAGTAATAGATCATTTGGGTGGAAGAAGCAAGTGAAGTGCAATCGGATTTGATGGGTAGTTACGTTTTTTTCCAATTGGCCACATGTATAGTCTTAGTTACTATGAAACCTTTTCAAGAATAGCCGAGCACTCACCTGACATACCACTGCATAATATTTTGCAGGCCACAATGTGATTCTTTGAGTACCTTATCTTGATTTGGCAATACCATAACATCCCTTACATTATCTTTTCAAAAATCATGGGAAAGAATTGAAAGTCCAAACCCCCTCTGTTAGGGGATTGTTGTTTTGGCTTTTAATTTGAACGCTATCTAACACAAATTTAAGTCCCCCTTTCTTCGCAAATCCTTTTTCCTCACCTAGCATGTAGCCTTCACGGTAATTGCCTAACATGAAAGACTAAAAATACATGCTGGAATTTAGAAAGAAATGCGCTCTTGTTTTTGTTAGACAGGTTTCACACAAGTGGGGAGTTGAAGAAAAAGGATGAAAATTAATAAAGCACAAGTTTAATACATTGTCTATGCAGATCTTTCCAAGATAGAAAACTAGTAATTTTACCATTTTCTCTCCTTCTGACCAACCTCCTTGATCACAATCTCTCTACAATTTGAAATTGTATGAAATGATAAGTGACTCTCGACTATACCTTATTTTTGTGCATTTCGTTTACAGATTTTTCGATTGCCTAATGCCGATGTCTTTTCAGACTTGTCAAAATATGAACTTTGAAGGTTTGTCTGAGTTAGCATTACCTGCAAATAAGGCTAGTACGTATGTTGTTTAACTTTTAGAGGCGTAGCAGGTACTAAAAGTTAACACTAGATAACGTTTGACAGTAAGCAAATTACGAACATTGGCGAACTTTATTTATAGGGAATATCATAAAAAAAGTTAGAAAATATTGCTTTGTATTTACCTATATATTTAATCAGACAGACAACAAATATATAATTAAATATGTTGTAAAATTAGCTTTTAACTAGTCTGGAAATTAAAAAATGGGTTTCAAGAGCGTTCAGGGCACATGGATTTTAGTATATCAAATGATAACGAAGGAAAAAAAAAATTCAGTTTGCTTCTTGTTCCATCCATGCCATTAAATCATACCATACGATAACGTCTTCCCAAAAGGTACGGATTAAAACAATGACACTGAGGCAACCAACCAAAAAGATACATTTCTAGTCTGTTGTCAATAGTACGTAATCTTAAAGGACGTATACCTTTCCACTTAGATTGGTATCAAAGAATTGAATAAAACATTAATTTAAAAGGCAATGCAATGAGTTGGACTTATTTTTGTGTAAAGTTATATGTTAATATTGTACATTTAAAACAGTATGCGGTGTTTGCTGTCTTAAGAATGTAACTGAGAAATTTTTTTACTCAAGTTAATAGTTAAAGTTATTTTTGAATAAATATTTGTTAATAATTTGTTGAGGTGGTAGTGCACCTTGTTTTTAACCAATTGCTTATTAATGGACACAAAATCTTTCCGCATTCTATAATGCATCAGTTGGCAAACTAGGCCCATGTAGATACACTTTAATATGAAACCGTTGTAAAATATGCAATGGGCGTTTCTGGACGTGTCTGCAAAATGTTTCCTTCTTTGGTGGGATACCTTTTACTTCTAATACATTTCTTTTTCGTCTTTCAACTGGTAGTTTCATGGTATGCAATGACAGGCGAGTGGTACACTTTCGACACTATGGCGTGTCAATGGAAAGTGAGTTCTTTTGGTTTCATATAGTATATAACACCTGAAAATCAACCTTTTTTAAGCCGCATGTTGACTGAAGTCCCCATAGTATAGCGCTTAAGTTGTTTCTTCTTTACGTACGTTTGTTCCATCATATGTAAAAACGTGAACCCTAAAATTGTGATACAACCAGCGGCGAGTACACACGCTGCAGTTTTTATCCCTAAAAGTAGCTTTTGGTTTAATTAAAGCAGATGACAATACACTCTAAAAACGTCCTGGTTAAATTTAACCAGGATAGGGGTCAATAGTTTTCTATACATTTCCTGGTTGGAAGTGACCACGAAATCCGTGTCAGAGAAACATTTTCCCTGTTAAAGTAACGACTCTTTTTAACATTTTGGTCACATTTGACATTTTTCAACAGGAAATGTATTGAAAACTTTTGACCCCTATCATGGTTAAATTTTACCAAGATGTTTTTAGAGTGTAACTCGGATAGCGCAATATAACATCTGAAATTTAAATATATATATATATATATATATATATATAAGTATTCGATCCCTATGTCGTGTTCTATTTTGAGTTTTTTTTTTCTTGTTTAGAAGAGGATAAAGCCTAAAAACGGATTACAATACGAATCCACTTTGACTCTGTTGCAATATGAAGAAATGGTAAGTTTTAAAAACCTTCCTCACATCAGATGGATAATGGATATAAGTTTAGCAAAAAAATATGCTTAATAAACTGTTATCATAGGATGTGGCTGAAAATGTCATAAAAAAAGTTTATTTCAATATAATATAACAAAACTTAATACAAAGTAAAACATGTTTTACCTATTGTACTGCATAATAGGTGCAGCTCCTTGACAGCAACAGCGAGACTTGGTAGGCTTGGAACAGCTTCAAGAATAACGGGTCTGGACATTGGCATGGGACTACTTGTTTTGAGGAAGCTGTTGATGGGATGTTCTTTGGATTTAGTGGTGGATACCATAGGTCAGATGAAATGTTAGCATGCAAAATGACGAAAGTGAAAACGAGACACTTAAATTAAAGGAGAAGCCAACCCACGGATTTTGCAGTAAACCACTAGTGGAGACTTGTATTCTAACGCATTTTCTGTGAAAGCTAGTCAAGACAATTCTTCCCCAAATATTCATGAATTTTTCAATTATGTTTTTACACACAAGATGTTAATACCCCTTTTGCTTGTTTTCAAAAAGAGGACGCTTCAAATATGACGTAAAAATCACATCGTAAGTAACACGACGTGTCGGTCATTGCACATGGAATGCACACTATAAACATGAAATGACGATCAGCACAGAGACGGGTTTTGATGCTTCTCCAGTGTCCTTAAAGCTGTGCATACCCTAACGTAGCCTTGGCCACATACCTACGAGAAATAGATAGCGTTGCCAACGGCTTTGGTAATTTCAAACGGTATTTAGAGTTTCGGGCTTCACGTAACATACTGGCCCCAGTAACTACAATCTACCCACAGACATTTCTAGCGTTATATAATAAATACACAACTGTACTATATAAAGATAAGAAGGTAGGATACTCCTTTCGCAGTCGGCACCAACTTGCTAACTGAATCACAATTTTTTATGCCTTATTCTTAACTTTACCTCTTTTGAATGCACACGAATGTTCAAAATATGTTTGTCTATCAGTTGAGCAGTATGATGGTTCATTTACGCGAAAATTGTCTTCAAAAAGGGAACATTTCTTGGCGAAAAGCTCCACTCCACACGGTTATGAACAACCGTCAAAGATGGTCACGTCTAATTACGTAAAGGGAATTTCCTCTTTCCAAATCCGGTTCTCCCATTGGATAGTTCGGCCTCTTGTAATGACGTAGCTACCTGACGTAGCCCATGTAGGTTGAAATAAATGTAGTCACGTCTTCTATGTGCGGCTTTTGGAAGAAGTATACATTAAAATGTTAGTCTTGATGCAGAAAAAGCTAGGGTTTATTTCTAATATTAACAAGGTTGCGACCATATAGAATGGTAAAAATTGAACAGAAAGTATTGAACATATTTTAACCAACTCAGGATCATTGCAAACTCTTAAAGCACAATTTCAAGCCTACACTCATCTTCAAAAACATTTTTCTAATTTGTGTTATATATCACTGAATAAATAACTTAAAAACTAAAAATGAACGCCCCGGAATAAAGAACTATTTATTTGGCTGAAATAAAGCAGCGCAATCGATAATAGGAAATCCCTTCAGACATACGTAGAAGACAGACTTGATCAATCTTTGCAGCAAAATAAAATCAAGAATTCTTAATTACAGGGCCGAATACTAGTGACACATCTAACGCAAAGTTTAAGTACAAAAAAGATGTACCCGAAAATTGTCGGCAGACGGGTATGAAAATGTACAGCATGCGAGAGAAAATAATTTGGCAAGGAGGCCTATTTCATGGCCATGACAAAGGTGGAAACCCTTTAGTTAAATAGTCTTCCCTGGTGCTTTTCGTGCTCCTTTCTCTTAGTCTGTTTCAAGAATAATCAAGACGGCGTCTTTTTGACAGTGCCTGTGAGAAAAGGTCTGTCTTTTGATGTTTCCATACCTGCGTAAGATAATTTCTCCACTTAACCATTTCTTAAGTATATCTTAGCACCGGTGACCGTATATGACACTAAAAGGTTTGTGACAGAGCATGCATGACTATCAAGAAAACGGTTGTTCATAACAAATGAATAAAAGGTAATCATGATTTGAGGTAATATTGGGTTGTACATGGAAAACATCGTCACTGCAAAAGCAAAAATTTCACACACATTTAAATGAAATGAGTAATAAGTAAAGAACTATGGTGCTTAATTTAAGTAATCATTTTGTTGAATACGGGTGTTTTTACTCTTTGGAAACAGAGTGGGTATTATTTTTTCTAATATTGTAACCCGGGATTTTCTTATATTTACGATTGAAATGTCTTAGAACACTTTCTTGACTAATTTTTTTTACGATATATTAATAGCTATTCTTTCATTAAAGTTTTTTAACGGGCATTGTCAATCAAAGAGTTGAGTTAAATCCTTGTTTGTTGCCTGCTGTTAATGTTCTCTTAGAAGACGAGCTAGCTAACATATAGGCGGCATTGTTAAATAAAGTAGAGACCCTTTAAGCCCCCAAAGGGTTGTTGCAGGCAGGGCTTCTCCCACATACCATGGATCTACTACTTACGAAATTTTCCCGCTATTATTACATTTTTGTATGCAACTGTAAACTTTTACCGGCACTAACAGCTGTTCCAACAATACGAAAACGAAAGAAAAGAAGCAGATCGCACGTACATGTTAAACATAATTGACTTCTAAATTTATCAACAAGTATACATCAATTCATGGGAGTGTAGCTAAATACAATTCGTTACACATTTTACCCATCGAAGTCTGTGAACTAATATAACCAGTCTTTATAAAATATATTTAAATAGGCAAAAGGATTAAGTTTACGATATCAGCTTTTGTGACCATGGACCTTCTACCTGGATTGGGGCCAAGCAAAAGCAGCTGGGCAGTTGACGAACTCTTTACCACGGTGATGGATCAGATTCGATGCACCATTATTCTCGCCCTCGTACTGCCGCCGAGGGCAAGGAATTATTTGTATCATAAAGGCTACTATGTCCACTGATGAGAAAAATTACTGAGCCATTCATTACTGAGGTAGATTTGTTTGAATAATGTCAAAAACCTTAAAATATTTAGATTTTAAAAGATCTAGCGGCTCCAGGCTACCCATCTCAAACTTGAGAGTCTATTCATTACATAAAACCTCAGTCCGGAGTTCTGTAAGTTGTAAGTATTTTTACTAGGGTAAATGTCAAAGTGTTGCCTATAAGTATTTGCCGACAGCCAGGACTAATGTACCTAAATGAACGTTAAGAACGTAATTTAGGCTGCAATGTTATGGTCGTTGTTTTAGTTTGAGAAAATGGTGGATTATACAGAAGCAATGAAAGTCGTATAGTAAGTGGTTAACAGAAATTTAAAAGCAAAAGCACAAGCAAAGTAAGGGGTGTGGGTGTAAGAAGTGTGCACAGGAATGCAAAAGCCGCGGAATGTGTGAGGTATGATGTACAACGAAGTGAAGGCAAAACTATAAGACTAATTGAGGATGTATTCTTTGGCCCTCAGGTAAAATGAGTCGTTAATTAAAGGCTTTCGAGAGTCACAGTGTTTTGTTGTTTAGAGCGGTCGTTGTTTGTTTTTTATGCAAATGGTGTCAAGCGACTATTGTCGTATGACAAATTTATTTTAGTTATGGATTTTAAAGTAACCCTCTTTGGGAAAGGTGTTGATATAGGTGATGCTGGGTACGTGTTGAAATTTTTTAGTCCCCACTAGGGTTATCTGTCACGATTGCAGCACACTGTACTAGCTTCATTTTCTGTCTTACCCTGTCCACCTACGTGGCGTCTACATCCCGAACTTACTTGACGGGTTCAATCAATTAATTCCCTGCAGCACGGGGACACTGCCAATATTGCGACCAAGTATATGTCACGCCCGGTTACGGGAGAAAATGAAAGATGTAGGTAAGAGTAATATAATAAAAATATTGTAATATGAAATGAAGCAACATGGCAAGAAGTTTCTAAAACGCTATTTATGGTGCTCTATTATCGGTTTCTCATTAGACTACCTGTAGGGTATCTTAAGTGTAGACCTGTCTTCGGCAGGGTCATGCAACCCCTACCATCTTTCTTCCTCACACCCACATGACAAACCCATTTTAGAATAAAGTGAGCTTTAGTTAATTACTACTGAAATACAAGGTGGCGTAAGGGTGTTTTGGTAATTTCTTCGTACCAACTACAGTCCATCCGGTAATTATTCGGAGATGGTCAAAATGTGGCTTACAGTGCTTCAATAATCCTGTGCCGAAGAATCTGTAAAAGTACGAGAGCTTCCGGGCTTGCCCACTAGTAGTCCAGAGAGAGGTCTTTTTTGCTGCTGTTAGGCTCCATGAGAAAACGCTTCTCACCCCTGTAAAGCTGTAGGCATTCGCACCACTTCTAAAAAGTTTCTTTACTCCTGAACCCAATGAAGGTTTCAAGCCGTCTCTAATCGCATGTTAACAATTCGTTATTACCAACAATGAAAGATCAGCACAGATTCTGTGCTACCCCGGATTGGTCTCACATCTAAACAGAATGTTTACGACCAAATTCACTGTCCAAAAGGTACAATTAGATGAAAAAATTGGTGCATCATTCGCTTTATGCTTTCCGTAACGCAGTGGCGTCACAATGGTTGTTGGCAGAAGGGGCAAGTGACTCGACGTGCGCCCCTAGCCCGGGACCCGGAGTACCTGTCTGTTCGATCCATTGACGCCGCTAGGAGTTGGAGAATTGGTAGTATAACAGATTGAGTCGTAAAGCGACCTCGGTTAATCAGTCTCGGTCTTCAAAAATTGCGTCTTTTTAATACGTTCCTGTCATTTTATAGTCGTCCTGGGGAGGGTTTCAGGGGACGGGTTCCCCTCCCCTTTGAGAAGTTTTTGTTAATTTAAGATGTCTAATATACAAAACGGTGCTATTTTGGGGAAGTTTTTGGAACTCATCGTATGTATATATGAAAAACGCCTATTATCAGTGATTTATACTTTGGTTATGTGAAATAGAAGAGTATGTTGTCCAAGAGAAGGGTATGTTGTCAACAAACCTCCTCAAGCCCTCACCCCCTGGCTACTTCACTGCCTTCTATCCGGGGCAATTTTCAAGCAAGAATACTTGCGTGGAGTCTTGCGTGGAAACATTTTTGACCTTTCCTTTACTTCATTGTGCATTTTAAACAAGGATCCATGGGTGGCAGAGACCGATACAGGGCCTCCTGGAAGCTTACGATTAATTATAAACAAAGGGAGGGCACCGACATGTTGCTTACTACGTTAAACCCAAATGATATTATAAAGTACTTTTAAAACGATCGTATTTTATTAATTGTGAACCAGAACCCAGATGAACATATTCCAGCATATGGAAAATGAGCAAAAGGGAGGGCGGATATATCACCTCCCTGATTGGTATAGGAAAAAGGATGGAGGACTAACAAGTGCATTTCAGAGCGCTTTTCTGTCGTAAATGCATTGATATTCACCATTTGTAGTAAGTGAGAGATTTGTATGTAAAACGGTAAAATACGTACTTCCAATCTTTCACATGTGTCAAACTAGACAGTCAAAGATCCCATATTGATGCAAGGCGCCCAAAGAGGTTGTACCTTTTGAGAAAAATATAAAGATCAAAATTATTTCCTTTATCATTACTTTAATAGTCATGAGATGGAGTGCAGACCGTGACGAGTGAGCAAGAAGCGCTCAGAAATTTTGCATTGAATATAATTTCCATGACTGCGTTCAGGCCTCGTGTCGAGACACTGTCAATTCCCCAACCAACATATCTGCCCACCGGAAAGTGGGTCTTTTACTTTAAAATTCTTTTAAAGTTTTCAACGCCTGCTGCTTTGCTTCTCCGGGAGTTGTTATCGGAAGGTATTGCTAATAAGCACAACATTGGGTTAAGGCTAAAATTTTGATAGTTTGAGGAGGATTTGCAAAAATTCTTACAGTTTGGGAACCATTTGTGATGGAAAATGATTGTATAGATCCAACACTCGGTCAAAAACACACCTCACCCTACCCCCTACAGACGTCTATGGGTTAAAAGCCTTTTGTGATCTTTTCTTAATCCGAAATCGATTAGGAGCACGCCCCCGTGCCCCCCCCCCCTGCCGGCGCCACTGGTTCGATCATCCCATGTGGGAACTCATCAAGATTCTTATTTAAGGCCCAGTTGGAGGTGTTATTCTCTTGCGACAAAAGAACATCTTTGCATCTTTGATTAGCGTAAATGAGCAAGGAATATAGAGGCCAGACCTAGTGGCAGCTTCCAACTCCCCAGCTGCAATCGAATCCTCGAAACCATGTTTGGATTATGACGACTGAAATACTTGCTTGAAATCTAAAGGCTGAAAATAGGCAACACCATCATTTTCAACATACATTATCTAGCAAGAAATTCATACATAGGCCTAGGACAATCTATCGACTCGACGACAGCTAGTACTGTCTAACGGAGATGGAGGGGCTCTACATGTACACAAGCTTTCATTTTCCGTTTCCTCATCTTTCCACTTTCTCATTGTTTGTCTTCCTATCTTTCTTTTCTATTTTTCTCTTTTCGTCTCCTTTCATTTTTCGCCCGTGGCCCGTGTTGGGAGGGGCCGCTGCCCCCTCCCTTTTTACGCCACTGCCGTAACGCGGTAGGCCATTGGGCTTGTATGAACCCAGTCATCATCATCTAACATCAGAAATATATCTTTATTGAAATAAAATGTTCTCAATGGAGTAACTTGGATCGATTTTGTCTGTTCTAATTATTTTAATACCACGACAGTCCTGTGGCGAATTCGTGTACCTTGACAGGTGTCCTACTGCGGGATTCCGGACTTCACAGCTGAGTCTTACATGGATTGGAGAGTCACCATCTTGTGCCTTTTTTAATGTTGGAATTTGCGAGTTGTCAAATGTGTTTATCATTCAGTTGTAAACTATCATATTTCAGCTATTTCTTCTGTCGGTTAGTAAGTTAGTTAGATGAGGTTTTACGGCCCAGTTTCTAACCAATTGGTTTAAGTCGAGCCGGCCACGGCCTTTTTTCCTGTTGTGGCTCACTGGCTTGATTTCCCTACTCCAATACTAATGCTGTGCGCCAAGCACAATGGCAGTAGGTTCCATTTTTAAAATCTTCGGTATGACCTGGCCAGGATTCGAACCCTAGACCTTCCGGCTGCAAGTCGAATGCTCTAACCACTTGGTCATGCAGTCCGTGCACTTCTGTTGGTAGCCTAGTGCTTTTCTATGTTAACCCAAACTGTCTTGTCTCATTTTTATCTTTAAAACTGATGGGCTCCCCATTACCAACAGGAGGCCGGACCTAGTGGTTTCACAGTGTTTGACCACATAACACTTATTCGGCATTACCATATCTTCCTCAGCAAAAAAGTGTTCGCTTTGTCAAACAGCAGTTAACTCTAGTACAAACAGTACAACTTCTTGTGGCAGTAATTTATTTACTATCATGCTATCATAAATTTCTAAGGAATATGTTTTGCCCCTTGGTATCATCTCACTTCTGTCCTTTGATATGTTTTTTTTTTCAATCCTTTCTAAAGGGAGCTATCCCATTTAAGTACTCGGGATTTTCTGCTATTTATGAATCACTTGTCTCATCAGTCCTATTTCTTACTTTCATATTTTTGAGATGACCCTTTGGATACATAAAAAAGCTAAACATTACTATTAAAGTTAAGACTACACCAAAATTGATGATCTGATTATACTCTTTTTTCGTTTCCTCTTCTACTTGTACTACGGTTAATTTCAAGGGTAACATAGTTGAAGTCGTGACCAACCTCTTGGTACAAACCCAGAGATCCCTAAGGCTATGTCCTGGTTTACTTGTGAAGAACATCATGTTAAGTTATCTAAAGTAAACCGCCGATCTTTTGCAACTTCCTCAACAACCGGTCTCGTAATATAAGGTTTAAATGAATACTGTTCGTTTCAAAAAACACATTATAACAACAACGGACAATAAAAGAGATCATCCAATTCTGTTTTATCTGGGGAGATTTCCGTATGTTGAAGTTTTCTTCTTTCTAGTACGAATACATACGTTACAATGAGAAACATTTAGTTGTGATACTTATCCTTTTTAAAGCAATTCGTCTGAGAGCTTCTTCCGTGGTTGAAGACCAAGTATTTGTGTTTATTGTCATCTTTACATTCCATTTAACATGAGAATTTACCCTTCATGGGAACTTTAAGCATTGTTACTGTAATTGTGTTCTCACTAATTTATAATATAAATGGTCTTCTCTCATTGTTTGTTTCTGACTGCAACAAATACAAAATAAACCTATAAAAGTTGATTAAAAGGAAACTGAGTTTGAATTAAATTTGAGGGAGGACAGTTATATTTGAATCCACCTCATGAAGTCTCCATACCGAAAAACCAACCAAAAATCCAGAATAGAGCTATGAAGTCAATACTTCCAAGACTAGACATACTTATGTTTAGCAGTTAAAAAACCTGCAGAGAGAAGTTTGTGCAATTTAAAACCGGGTCAGTACCCTTGAAGACACCTTTCAGTTAAACAAAGTTTAGGAACACGAAGAGTAATAGGGAGTAAATATACAATGATGGTTCAGTATGATTCCTGGGATGGCCTAGGCAGGCAGTGTCAGTTTAAACAGGCGATAATGCCCTCAGAACGATTATTCGCGACAAGAGTATAGTACCCAAGAGAGTAGCAATTATTTCAATGGGGTCTATGTGAAGTTTAGAGTACTTTGAATAGCCACACACAAAATATGTTCAAAATACGCAAAGACAGAAACCGCCATTCAACTGTTCAACAAGCTCGTACTAGCTTATGGATGGTTTCCATGACAGCTGTTCTCCAGCGAAGTATGGTAAGGGAATAGACTGTAAACTAAATGAAGCTACATGCCCTAAAGAGCTTTGTAAGAACACGAAGAGATGTCAAGGGGATGTTATAATCAGGGAGGGTCTGGGCAGGATAAGCGAACGACACAAAATTGCTTTTTAAACCACGGGTAATCATCCCATGGCTCTTTGCGCCTGTTGCGACTTTATCATTCCTTATCCTTATGTGCAGGTTACAGACCTTCCAGGGTAAGCGTGCATGCCAAACGTCTGAAGGAAATGTACGAATGGAGCAAACGCATACGCAAGGCATAGGAATGACAAAGGAGTTTTGCATTTTTTTTTAAACTGTCTGTTTTCGAAATGATATGCCGCTCCACTTTAGCCCCTTGACTTTTTTTCATAGCAGATGGGATTCAGTTTACAGTAACAATGTATTTTCTCTGATTGTGCTTCGTATGCCCTTTTGTGGACCTACCGCAGATTGCGACAGTCTCACATTTACCAGTTAAAAAAAGGTGCTTATATTGGAAGCAAGAATGGATTTGATAATGACAGATAAATGCAAGGTAGAACTTATGGAATATTGCCTCCCATAATACAGGTTACATCATTGAGGTAATTGTGTCATGGTGAAACCTAATTTATTTTAACTGTCACTTTTACAACTGAAAAAAAAAACCAGTAGCGTTACCCAGGGGATACATTATTTTATGCTAGCTGCCACGAGTTACATGTTTCATGTAGTACACAAGACCAAACTACCACGGAAAATAAAACATATGGCACTAATGGTCTCTTTTCATTGCTAATTTATGACTCAGACGGTCGATACTGTCTTTCAAAAGGCCACTAGTACAGACAAAACAAATATCTTAATACAAGCCCTATTCTGAAATATGTAGCCTTTAAACTAACATGAAGATATAATATTATAAAAAGAAAATGAAATATTAGCATTATAACGTTGTTTCTAAGTCCCATAAAACGTTATTAATTTTCAAAAGACTTCCACAGATGAATAGAGAACGAAGAGAGAATTTTTGCAGTTTATCAGAAATTGTCCTCACACATATCGCCCTCAGTAAAACTCCAAATATTTAGCTATTTTTGCATGGGCACCAGAACGTTAACGACGGCTGAGCGTTTTACTTTCTCTTAAGGTGTGCAATAAAGCGCCTCCGTCTTCTGTAAACAAGTTGCACTCCAAGAAGTTTGGGCTATATACCGGTCCAAAGTTCAAGTGGTTTATATACCTCTCCGTCGATCCATTCGGCTTATCAGCTTAAAGTATTTGAATTTAACTGTGTATATTTGCTGGATCAATGTCACTAGATTAATGAAAAATAACCGTAAACCAAATAACATTGACTGCGTTTTGAAAACTGCATATATATTTTGTCTTAAAAAACGTAGGAATATATACAACAAAATCTCTACTGGAAATTGATAGCCTCTCTTTTTTCACTTGATCTAACACCTTCAAATAGCTTTTTCGAAACACCGAGCTCAACTTTTTAAACATTATTAATTCCCGTTATTGTTAACTTGATTCATGAATAAATATTGCTTAATTTATTAATTATGTCACGCCGATCTTAATTTCATTGAACAAAATGTTTTTAAATAAAACGTTTAAATGTGTCTCTCTCGAAGATGTAAAATTACTTTGATAACGTATCTGTTCGCTTATGCACGATGGTGATGATTCTTCCAAAAAATGTAATTTATACATTATATATATATTAGTCAGTGAAGTACAGAATATTTTGGGCTGCCTCATTTTCTTCTGTTTTCTCCTTTTTGCGGGCTGTCTTTTTCCTTTATGTTTTCTTCTTTTTTCTCCTTCCGTCTTTTACGCGACGATGAGCTAGGCACCCTCTACATCCGATATTTGGCGCCTTAAAGAAGCTGTAAATATTGCACCCGTCAATGTTTGCGCGAATCGTATAAATAAACTTTGCACTTTACACTGTGCAAGCAGTTATTCTAGATAAACATTTTGTTTCAATTCACAGTAGTATCATGTCTAGGCTTTATCTGGCTGAAATAAAATACTGGAGCGACAAGAGCCGAAACTTACAAGCACCAGGTTTTATTGACAAAGTGACCTTTGAACATTATCTATCGGGCTAAGGCCTGCAACCTGTGCACGAATTATTTCACATTTGTTATCTGCGTCATTCTGTTTATTTTAATAATTCATTTGCGTTGCAAGTACAGTGACTGGAAGTACACGTCGTCGCCATCTTTGCTTGAGCAGCTTTACTATTAATTTGAATCATTGTTTTTCATGACATACCACTTGACGTAAGCTTGCTATTGAGCGCTGTTTTTTTTTTCTTCTTCTTCTTCTTTTATTTCGCTTGGGTAAGTAGAACGAGCTGCAATATATTACGCTTACAGTTATGAAATACATTTCTTAAATTGTATGAAGGGCTCATAACGTGTCTGAAACGGCGTTGTAACCAACACCTCAGAATTACTGAGTGAGAAGACACTGTCGACTCAAACAGGACGGGGTTACTTTTATACATCTTCATTGCAAAGAAAGTTGTAGCGTGCAGTCCTGTTTTCAAGAGCTTCCATACACGACGGGAATATTTTTAAATTTGATCGGCGTTTGCGTCCGGTGAACTTGTAGAGACTTTTCCCACATGTGTTAAAGGTAGCAATACTGTGATTCTATGTGGATGTAATGCCACTACCGGTTTTCGTTCGGCATTAGAAAAAAAAACGGGGTTGCTCCTCGTTTGCACAAGTTGCCCCACCCCCCGGCCTAAATAGTTACATTTTAGCATTTTAAGTAATGACATCCCTTGTTTCTTTAACCTTCATTTAAAAAAAAACTATTAATTAGGTTAGAAGGAGTAAGTCTTTGTAAGCTGCACATAGGCTTCATAAAATCAGCAAAATATCAAGAAAAATCAAACTTAACCAAAACCCGTCAAAAGAAAATCACGGCCAGATCTTATTGAATCATGACACAGTTCTCCTTTTAAACAGGTGGGAAAACAGTTTAAATGTTCCTCTCTAAGAGGCTTCGATTAAGCAGTAAATGGAACCTAAATATTTAGAAGATCTAGCATTCCTATATTACTGAAGGAATTACCGCATTAAAACTAAGATATGTACTCAAAACATCCAGTGATCATTTCAATAGAGAAAGCTGATGTACTTAACAATCAAAGTACAGTAAAACGTTGTGCGAAGGAATTTTCAAACACTTACGGCACACTTTCAATAATCATTAATTTGACGAAACAAAAGAACTGGATATTCTTGAAGAACTGAATATTTATGACATTTCATGGAGATACTAGGACAGTGTATAAAATGAGTTCTGTCCGTTTCACTATCCCCGTCTTAGTAAGAACTTCCTTCGAGTTCTAACTACGGCTTATAAGAATATTCCTGACAAAACATAACATTGAAGGAACATAAAAGGCTATTTACATCTATAAACAATGCAATGAATCTTTAATATAAGAATTAAATATATCATGTTACGAATCATTGAGGCCGGAATCTCATATATAAAGTACATGAATTGTGCATGATCATGTGACATAAAACTAGACATTCAATGACTTCATATATAAGCAAAATGATATACTTGAACCAAATGAAGTTACATGGGATGTCATTCAGGTAGCTGTTTTAAAATACATGCTCCTATACGTACACAGCCAAACAATCATTTTTTCCACAGAAAAAACTTTTTTAAATATAAAAAATGCATACATCAAATGACCTTAAATGCATTTTTATCGCGACTGAATTCTTCGGGTCCGTCTTGACGGAAGCCCCTTAATCTAGACTAATTTCTTGACGCAGTAACATGTATCTAACCATAAGGTTCTAAACTAAACTGACGAGAAAACGAAATTTTCGTATTGACCGGACATCGACGTTATTATCTCCGTCTCTGGTTTGGGTTGGTGGGCAAAATACAGGCAACTATGTAACAGCGTTCAACCAATTCCAAGGACTTTCGCCATGTCAGATAGCCAGGTAGGAGTCCAACAGGGGATGGTCACGCCACTTTCATGACTACAGCTTACTAAACGTCAGGGGATACTGTAACCGATTGCCTTAAAATGACATTGTTGGGCAGCTTTCATAACCATCAGTTCCTTTACCTTCGTATTTTTTTCAGAATGGCAAGCCTCGATGCACTATTAATGGTCCCCTTGCTAAGCTGCACTGCATAGCAGGAGTTTCTTCGTTTCTAGTCAACATCGATATCCACGGAGAGAACACATAAGGTTAATAATCTTCAACACGACTGTTGACCCTCAAAACGAAAAGGACTCTGCAATGTCGATACCCAGGAAAAGAGTATGCACTCTGTCCTCATCTCGACCATTGCCCCCTAGTACTGGTACCTCACACACTCTTGTGCAGTTGAATTCGAACCAGAAATACTTGCACAAGAATTTCATCTTTAACAGCATCAATATCTGCCTAAACTGGAACGTAACCTCCGGTAGCCTTTTGCAGAATTCAGTATTCAATTTTGACAACACAGTTGTACGATGGTACTCTAGGTAAGAGCTACCTGACCGTAACACCATAACAGAGTCCTCCTCATACAGCCACATGTTATCACACTCCTCGTCTAAATAGTTGCAGGGATCTTGATAAAATGTTAAAGTTTATGTCCATTGGAAGCTACAGTTTACCTATTGTATAGTTTTTGTTTAGCCAGCGGCGTTTCTTTTCATACTGTAAATAATGTTCTTTCTTATCGGTACCAGGCTCTGCATACACAAACTGCTTTCCTTCTTAGCATCTTCTACAAATATTTTCACCTTCTTGCCAAACCGTTGGGGTGTGAGAATCTCCACAATCTTTTTATCTATTGTCCAAAGCGTCCCAGCTTCTGCTACAGGATTGCGGCATAGTCGTCCAGGCAAGTAGTCCGCACGGCATGCCTCTTATTTTCTAAGACTGCAGGTGTAATCATCGTCCCCCCTCCCTCATGACATCTAACTACCTAGAAGACTTTTCCTCTGGCATTCCAAGATGAAATCTTACCCACTCTCCATCCAATTCAAGATGACATCCTTCTGGCTCTGCAACCAGTCCGTGATGAGATGCTTTTAAATCTGCATCCAGTCCAAGATGTCATCCTTCTTACTCTTCAATGCCTCGTGCCACATGTGGGACCTTCCAGGTTTCCACACCAGCGAGAGCTGCTTCTTCCGCATCTCCAGCTTCTTCCACAATTCCAGCCTCCTCCGCAATTCAGAAGTAACCAGGCCGGCTAAGCAATGAATTCTGCTAACTTTGATCTGTAAAACTACCATTTCGGAACAGGCTTTTCTGTGCCCTTCTGTCTAGCCTCTCCACTGCAAGCAAGCCGGCTGAGCCATGCAATTCGCTTACAGACAATATCCTCTCAGATGTAACAGACCGACTAAGCCTTGCATTTTATTTGCACTGGTTAGGTACTGTCCTAAAAAAGTGTATGACCTATCCTCACCACTGCCACTAATTTGAAACGTTACACAGCGGCACGGTAAAGAAGACACTACACAAAGATATAAGGTTTATTCATTGAAATTTTTTATTTGCACAAGCAATCAAAGAATTTACTTCTAAACAGACGAGAAAACAGTTCACCTGTTTCCCGCTAAGCATGCCACGGTTAAGCAGTGAATGGAACCTGAATATTAGAAAATCCAGTATTCCTATTTTACTGAAGAAATTACCGCATCGGAACTAAGGAATGCACTTAAAGAATCCAGTGATCATCTCAATAAAGTAGGCTGATGCAGTTTACAATCAAAGTTCAGTAAAACGCTGTGCGAAGGAATTTCGACAAAAATTACGATAAACTTTCAATACTTTCCAATTTAACTAAAAAAAGGAATTGAATACTCACGAGAAACTTAATACTGATGACATTTCAGAGAGATACCATGACTTTGCGGTAAAGGAATTATGTCCGTTTCAATATATGTGTGTGTGTGTGTAGGACTTCCCTATAATGTATGAATTTCTTCGTCATTTCATTACAGATACGTATTTTAACGTGGCAGCGACAAGAATAATGACAATGCTTTTTCTTTAATTTCGTAATATTATCCGGTGCTTACGTAGATCTTTCATGACAGGTGGTGGAAATAATTACATGTGTGTTACCAAATTTGTTCGTTGTAAAATCATTCTACGAGGATTTATAACTCACAAACATGGTACATTTTTAGGTTACTGTGGGAATTTTTTGGGGGAAAATTGGGCCCTTGCTCAAGCAGGTTTAGAGACTACTCCTTCGCTCCTAACAATATCTATCGTCAGTCCCGGAAAGTACACGGGCCTGCAGACAGACAAGGTCACTGAAGATGTGGAGAGATGGCTTCCAGGTTGCGAAATATTTTTCAAGGGGCCAAATATGTAAAAGTGAACTAATTCAATGGCAACTTTAAAACTCTGTAGGAGGCGAAAAATTGAAGGAGTGCTCCGCCTCTCAGCTCCCCTTGACTACGGGCCTGAAAGTAAAGCAAAAGTATGGTAACCGGGAACATAAAGTGTATTGAACGCCTACAATAACAAGAATAGGCCTATGTAGTTTAACGACAACATTGGGAAAAGAAATTCAATTTTCGTACTCCTCTTTTCATAGCTTACTCCATTGCTGAAATGTAAAATGCTGAAAGCATTTACTTTACTTGAAAAGGTCGATGGCGCAATATTTGTGAAGTCCTTCATGTACAACTCAAATTACCTGCATTTGTTTCCTTTAAAAACTAAAATGAAACATCACTTTGAATAACTGCTGTTATTTTGCTAAACGGATTGAACTGGGAGCCTAGGCTTATTAGTGAATCCACTCTGTAAGAGCAAAGAAGTGATCAAATGTTGACACAAGGTGTAAGGGCTTTCGAAAAGAAGAAAAGAAAAAAACAAAGTAGTTAATTTCAGTAGCCCAAGAATAACATCACATATTAGTGTGCAACCTACCAATTTAATGTAAGTTAATAATCTTCATTACTTTATACCGTAGCTCACGAATGTCCCACGGACCGCGGAGCCAGTTTAAAAATTGACGAGGCTATTCATCGAAGCGGCCCAATATGCTCAATGAAATAAAAGCTTTTGAAGGCGGCCCAAAGTGCCCACGGCAGAAAAAGTGCGAGGGCTAAAGCCCCTGTAGCCCCCCCCCCGTCTTTGGGGTCCCTCATTTCCTGCAAAGAAGAAATTTGGACTATCTCGATTCATTTTTAAGCTTTGTAACATCTGCTCTTGAAATTTCAAACTTTAGGTTCACCTAAATTCCTTTCTTCGTTCAGCATTTTCAATACGTTTTGAATACTTGTCTATTCAAACGTGGATGGAACTATAAGGCAACATAAAAAAAATGTTAACGTTGACCATTTTAAAACAACAAGTATGAAACCATTCAAAAATGTCAATTCCATCCAGAGCTGAATGAACTTTGGACAAAAAAGTTATGGCTTTATGGAAAATAATCACGAGAACATCATTTTTTATATGACACTGCCCTTAGCCAAGAGGTTCTATGGTCTCTCTAACAGTTGTGTCAGGCAGTAAGTCGTACTCTGTACTCTCTTTAAACATAAATAATTTTAAGAGAAACGCCTTTTCGCAGTAGTAAGAGGTGGAGATTGGCAGGCAAAAACGCTCCATTCACGCCGGTAAAATGAGACAGCTTAAATTATGTATCTTATAGTAGGTTAAATTACAATTTATAGTCAGGACACCGGTGACTCTTTACCAAAAAGATCGTGTACAGACACCTGCAAACCGCCAGAAAAGTGGGTATTTCTCCGAACTGGGGACGAGTCTTTTCACGTTCGCTTATGATCAGGCAAGTCCGTTGGGAAGATATATGTTGTTTTCTCTTTTCTCAGATCATACATCCCCATTTTCCTGAAGTTTAACACAACTGTTGCAATGGAAGGAACCAATTATGTGCCGATGTACAACAGAAAATAAAAAAATAAGAGGACCTCGACAATCAACCCCGGTCATAGTGCAATCGTCGACATTGAATAGAGACTTTTGACAGTTTGTGCAAAATATATACCTACTGCTGTGCACAAGAATTACATATGCTGAGCACGTTGTGTCGTGAAATTCAGTAAATAAATGTCTACCCCAGATATAACAGATCATCGCCAATTCCAACCGTTGGTCACAAAGGTGAGATATTGAACAACATTATATGTTTTTTGAGAATGAATAAATGTTACATACCTATTCCATTTTGCAAAGGATCGTATGCATCAGAAGGTTTGGTTTCATTTCAAAGAGAGGTTTAGCTTGGGTCAGTGACTACTAATTAGCCTTTTCTGTTATTGGCATATGCGGGTAGCTCATTCTACTAAAGTTCTGAAGAACAGGTTACATTTATCTTTGATAGGTTTAAGTACGGTGTAAATCATGAAAGATAAACGAAAATGAGCCCAGAACTACATGGACGTGAAAAATCTTGCACAGTTTGTTTAATTCACACATATATGTTTCGCACTGTATATCACAGCGAATGTAATCATTTTAGGTCTCAAATGGATTGTCCAGTTAAACTAGGAATTTGTTACACATGAAAATGATGCAATCTCCTTTGGATGTGAAAAAAAAGAGAAAAAAAACTGATTGAGAGGTGTCTTTGTGCTTTCTTGCGCCTCTTTGACTAGACCCCACAATAGGTAATATGTTCTTTAAATATCCAAGTTATCTTGATCAGATATGCCAAGGTGTGAAATTTGTTTTGAATAATTTCCAAGCTTTAAGCAAAACTTTCCTTTACTTTTATATCTCTTTTGCTTTTGATGTGTAGTCTGCTTGTAACATTCTTCAAAGCTATATCATCTCTTTCAATGCAGCAGTATTATTAAATTTTTAAACACTAAAAAGTAAAGAAAGCTTTTTATCAATCTCACAACTCCCGGTAGCACATTTAAGTCTAAGTTGTGGAGAAAGAGTTTTCTGCCAAAATGTTCATGAGTGAGGTGTATCTAATTAAGATAAAAACGTCCCTTAAAATAGATCGATTTACAAGGCCCCAGGGTTCCAAAAAATATTGCTAGGATTCGTCTCGATAGCAAAAGAGTGAGTGAAATGTCAGAGATTGATTTGACCACAGTTTCACACTTGTTTCAAGGAGAAATATGGGCTAAATATGTAAATTCGTGACGTCGAAAAGGGGCTTACCATATATGGCCAGCTTTACCCAGTGAAAATGAGACGAAAGAGTACTGCTTTTAGACGATTTTTTCCAAAGGCTTCTAAAATATTTTCCTACCATAAAAATGCAAAGGACAGTTACACATTCCAGTATTGCTGCCTTGAATATTCTTTTGTAGAACGGGAACCAAAATAATCTTTACGATTTCTTTGTGTTTTAAAAGAAATAACTTGACTCGTCCCTCAGCAGTAGGTGACAGTAATTGAAACCTGTAATAAATCCCCTTTTAAGGTGGACCAGTCCTCCAATTGCGGATTATTGCACATTTCTTTCTCCTAACCTTGAAAAATTTTCCAAAGACAAAGGTTTTTTTCTACCAAAATCGTCCGAAAGGCGTAGGACAAAATTGGTAGACGACAAAACGTCATCCGAAGTCTTCAAAAATCGTCCCATTTTTCATTGGGATTGCCTTTTCTTCAAGGACACTTACAGTGCTGCTTTCTTCTTAGAAATTTATTTCGGAAGTTAAAATGTTTTTTTAAAATGCTAATGATACTCATTAATTGACGGTTAAATATTTGATGAGTAGGTAAGATTTTTTTATAAAGGATGAACAAACGAAACGCCAAAAACACATGCCCTAAAATAATTGCTATTTCTAGTAAATTATGTAGAGCTTGTGGTAATGAAAATAACAATATTTAAAGTGTTATCTTGTCTCAGACTGGGACATCTTTCCTGTTAAGTGATTTATTTCCAACATCTATAAATCCTCCCGCGATAGTTGACTTGCCCCAAACAAAACACGAGCTCCTAAGGAAATTTCATTGTTCTTAGCTGGTGATATTGACCGATAGACGAAAATCGATCGCACCTTGTTATTTTAAGAAAACTTGCTTTCAAATGCCGATAAACTTTCCGTACTATAGATGCGTCCAAACCATGGTCAATTGTTTTTTTTTCCAAAACCCTTGCAAGCACCTCTCGCATTTTTACTTTTCGAATCATTCGTACCAAAGTAAAGGACGATTACTAATTAGCATTTTAAATTACACTTGAGAAACTCAGGAAATTTGCTAAAAACCAACAACACGACAGGCTTCCTTTGCAACATGTACACAGATTTGCCCACTGCTACAGGGGTAGCTTACGACCTTAAGTTGTTCTTAAAAGAACCTTCCTTAGCTCTTTGCGTCCCCCTCAAGCTTAATGGAACAATTCTCGGGATTGCTTCAAGTCCACTCCACCGATCAATTTTCTGCTTGAACTATGGGTGATCTTTTTTTATTACTTCGAAACGCTTTCACAAGGTCAAGGGTACATTATTCAGGTCCACGGAAATACTGTGAATAGCCATACCTTAGGCATTATAGAAAGACTTTCGAAGATTATTTTCCATGAGGCGCTTTCGTCGCCATCTCTGCAAGTTTTGTAGCACTAGTTATCCTGTGGTCTGATACTGTAGGGGCAGTTTGCGTTTCCGTAGTGTTCGATTTGTGTTTTTGTCAATGTACGTTTAGAAAAGCAAAGTCCACAAAGAACTTACGAGCCGCTTTCAAATACTTGCTTAATGAAATATTATCTGGCTATGAAAGACAGAAAAATGACAAAATTTGGCAACGCCTTTCATTCAATGTCTTCTTGACTAGGCTGACATTGGCAGAGCCCGCGTACCTTATCTTCGTCGGATATACTGATAATACATGCACCAACTTACATAAATTTGAACTTCGCAGCCTACCTTGCTGATTTCATAATTCCTCTTAGGGATAATTGCTTGAAAGATTCCGTTATTTTACGAAAGTTTTAAAATTTATCGAAAATATCAGTATACTATCTCAGCGTGCCTTATGTAAGCGTAGCAGCTGTTCATGTTTCTAAGCAAAGTAAGCGACCAGCCAATATTTTGAACAATACCAGTCACTACACTGTGATTGGCTTAAGATGTGTCAGAACTATACACTACGAACCATAAAAACGTGTGGTTCATTAAACTAAACCGCAATTAAGCCTCCATGCCTCACGACAAGGGTGACTTGGCTTCATAATTTTTTTCTGAGAAATGTTTATATGCCTCTCAGCAATATTTTGAATAGTACAAAAATTTAAACAGTCTTTTACCCATAAATCTTTGCTGAATCCTTCAAATTTGCGACGCAATAAAAAATGTTATTTTAAACACAAACTATTTTGTTATAATGTAATTTCTTCAATATAATACACCTGATTAACGTTATGAATACCCTTTTTCAATGAGCAATGTCAAATAGTAAATCTTGAAAATCAGGTTACCGTTAGGCTGTTTGAACTGATACAATCCAAAAAAATATTAGGTGCATTACTGTGTAAAAGCACGGAAAATTCGTTCATATCGTTAACTGGAAACGAAAATCAGCTGAAAATCACTTTGAATTGAACTTTTATAAATGCGACTGAACCTTTTGCTTCTCTTCCTAAGTCACATGCTTTCCTGCTTTCACTACTGATTTGATAGTTGAGAAATATTACATTTATAATTTGAAGCTGCGTTATATGTTCAATGTACAAAGCATACTTTTCTGTTGTGAGCATATATAAAACGTTCACTTTAAATTTGGTTATATCTTGACTCTTGAATTAGCTACTACAAAATGCAAAAGGACGATTCATTATTAACAACTTGTTTAAAAACAATATAACACATTAAAGCAATCACCCGATTTCACAATATCATACTGATCGTGTTTCAAAACATTTATCAAGCTCGTGTAAAAATCAAGAAGCCTCTACCATTATTTGGGATAAATACATATAGTAGAAAACTTAATTGATGGCCTTTCTATGTGAAATATTAGAGAAGTCAAGTCTCCTACAACTTTCACTAAATTAGAAATTCATTATAGAACGACATGTTAGTAATAAAGACGAGACAGCATATAAGTTTATGCCAGGGCAGATTTAAAAGGTAAAAGTATTCCACAATGTACAATTATTTCGGGAAAAATGTGACATAAACATTGACTTAGACACACACACACACATATATATATATATATATATCCAGTACACATTCTGAAAAGTCCAAACTTTGGAATGCAATATATTTCTAATAGTTTTCCTTACGAAAATAATGTTCATTATACCTTTAGCAATACCAGTCTGTTCAGATGATAAACAGCAGTATGGGAGAACTATCATGCCTGGATGCACCCAAGGAAATGTCAAAAAAAGAAGAGGATGACCATAAATTAAGGTGATCAAAGACAGTTTAATTTACAGAAACTGATAGGCAAACAAGGAAGGAGAGAAACAATATTATAGTAAAACCTCCCTTTATTTGTAAAATTCCTGTAAGACCATCTCTGCATTAACCTGTATATTAAACAATTTGCAACTAGAATTCAGAGTTCAAATCAGTAAATCAAAAGCTTTTGGGGTAACAATGATTCCAATATATTTTTCATAAAGTGTTCTGAACAATTTCTACTGAAAGCCAAGAAAATGATCTTTAACTTATTTTTTCATGGTATTTGGTACTAACAAACTCTTAATTTTACATCTTTTTTTGTGTTTCTAGTGCTCCGAAACTAAGGAAATCTAGAGTACCGTTGATGTATAAACACCAGTTCATAGATGAGCAAGGCGGGGTAATCATAATAAAAGCAGCAGGAGTAAGCCTACACATTCCTCCTGGTGCATTACGCGAACGAACATTTATTAGCATTGAAGTCAAATCTGCAACAGATTGTAATGGAGATGGCCTAGATCAATCTACAATTCTAACACCTACAGTATCATGTCAACCTGACGGTCTGAAGTTCCTAAAGACCGTTGAACTTATCTTACCACACTGTGCAGAATTTGATGATATTCGCCTTCATAAGGCCACAGCTCAATTTGTTTGCGGGAATGTTAACGTTTCAAAAGGTAAGACGTGTGTTTACTAGTGTAAGAAGTGAGATCATGAACTTTATATTCAAGCACTTTAGACCCAAAATTAGGCAAACCACAGACAAGGAAAGGCATCATATTTCCACCTCTTCTCAAAGTAGACGGTTAACATGTTTTGACGCAGATAAATATATATATATATATATATTTATAATAAATAGATATATATATATATACCCGCATGGGATTGTGGGTAAAATAGACTGGATCGCACCGCCTATTATCAAGTTGTCTCCCGAATGGAATAATCTCCCGAACTGACCAGGGAGTTTAAGGATGGAGACACAACGTTCTACAGACACTTTGAGGTGATGTTCGTTTCCGAAAGTTTTTGTTTTTGCTTTCTGATTAAATTCCTATCACGATTACCAAGGATCAACTAGGATTTAAATAAACTGTTCTAAAAATGGCAGCGAGTAGATCTAATTCTAACTTTACACAATTTTCTTTCTGCTGCCAGTCGTAAGAAAAGTATGGAAGTTTACATGTTTTCCGTAATTGATTGCAATAACAATTGGCCGGATTAAGCTAATGCGGAGCCTGAGCATATTTTATAAAGGGGCCCTATCTTTAAGAAAGTCAAAACTTGCATAGTAACAACATTTGGTTTCATTGTCTAATGTAAGTTAGCTAGTTGGATGAGGTTTAACGGCCCAGTTTCCAACCAATTGATTCAAGTCGAGCCGGCCACGGCCTTTTTCCGGTTGTGGCTCACTGACTTGTTTTTCCTTACTCCATTGCTTATGCGGAGCATCACGCACAACGGCAGAAGGTTCAATTTTTAAAGTCTTTGGTATGACTCGACCTGGGAATCGAGCCAGGGCCTCCCTCGTGAGAGCCGGATGCTCTACCACTAGACCAAACACGCGGTCTCTTCATTGTCTAAAGAGATAGATAATATGACAAATATGTCTGTATAGTTTTACGTACATATAGGTATCAAAAGTAAATACACTACTTTTAGGTTCAGCCTTAGCACCAGGCTATTTCACGCAGGAGTTCACATTCAATGCTTATTAGTGGGAGATTGCTCAACTTATTTTGAGCCATGGTTCTCCTTCGTTCATTTTAATTAGTTTGTGTCAGTTTTTAAAAAGAACGTTCTCCACTGTACTGAGTTTGGTGGGACCAATAGATGCGCAAGGCGATCTTCACATTTGGAATACAATTTTCTAAGGAATTGTCAATCATCAAATGCAGGCGCGGCGGAACGGAAAAAAATAATCGGGGGGGGGGCTAAGTGACAGCAAGACTATCTAAGCGGAGCGTCACCATCAGTGGGCCGGCGCGTAGAAGAAAATGTTTGGCTTTTAAAACCCTGCAGATGGCCGGAAGTGATCCCGAGATTCCCGAGTGATCTAAGCTACATGTACCCAGCCTTGAAATATAGATCTCATGTCTGTTATGCACTCAATTAATGAGGAAAAAATCAATCTATGAAAATGGCAATACACGTTTCTAAGTGGAGCGCCACCATCAGTTGGGGCGGAGCGGACAAGAAAATTTTTGGTTTAACGTCAATTACTCCAGATGGCCGGAAACGGCCCTTCGCGAGAGCAGCATGTACCTAGCCTTGTAATATGGATCTCATGTCTGCACTTGGCAAATATTGTTGGGGGCTAGACATACCTTTAGCACCCTCAATTTTTCAAAGGGGACTGAGCCCCAAGTCCCCCGTTTCCACCGCCACTGTAAATATTAAGGTGGCTGTGTGCCAGGAAGACTAAGTAAGCGGTGCACCACCATCAGTTGTCACGGAGCGTACATTAACTCTACAAACCTTCCAGATGTCCGAAAACGGCACTTCCCAAGTGTTTTAAGCTGTTTTAAGCTGCATGTATCCAGATCATTGAAATATAGATCTTATGTCTGAAATTTATGAGAAAATAATCAATCTATGAAAAATGGCAATACATATCACATAGGTTGAGATGATACAAGAATCTCAACTCACAACAAAAAATGATTTATGCATCCTCTTTCTTTTATTCTGCACAAAAGTTTCATTGACAGTCGCTTAAATTAGAAATCCTGAATAAAGGTCCGTCCCCGTCTGTAAAAAAACCTCAATTTCAAGCTTGTTTTAACAAAAGGTGTTGTCTCAGGCTTACTCTGGTGTAAAGGGGGAAGGTCATCATTAAAAAGAGGGAGCTAACAGGACTGAACAATAGGAACAATTACATCTCCCAATCAAAGTTTGATACCTTTATGGGGGGAAATCATTTCTGAGTAACTTTTTTTCTGACCATGAGTTACAACGAATATGGTTGATGGGCCTCCTTCCTAAGATCCATCTGCTTTTACCCAGTTTTACGATAGTCTAACTGCTTTTCCAAGCAACTGGTATTTTTGGTTATAATGCGAAAGGTGGTCCTGTGTAGCTTGGAAGTTAAGACATGTTTCATCAGTTTGCCTTGACGTTATTACAGGGGCGTAGATCCGGTTTGGGGATGGGGTGAAGGCAAAAATTTTCCGACCGAGCCGAAACCCTGGATCGTGTCCCGGACCGGACTCCTGTATAAGCAATCCATTCACACGAACACGAGCCCACATACATAGACACGCAAACAAACACGCACACACGTTCACACATACACAAATACAAGTTACACGATAAATCATACCGTTAGCTCTCTTCCCAATTTAATTATTTTCCTTTTCAGTTTTTACTTTAGATTGACAATCTATGAGGAATCAAGTATAGGCCTACTGAAAGTAGAATAAAAAAATGCGTTTCATACTGAACAAGAGTTTGTTGTTCTGAACTCGTGTATTTCTCGCCTTGTAGGTCTTGTACTTGGCAGTGCGCAATCCTTACCAAAACGCAAAGTCAGAGATTGCAACCACCATTCAGCGATACTACAAGACAAACATTTGATCCGTGATAAGGAGTATAAGAACAATTCATGTCTGCTAAAGTAATAATGTTTTAAACGAGTAAATGGACGTGGATAGACGACAGTAAAAACATTATTTTAGGTCTGGAATCTTTCTTTAATTTTCATACAAGGACATGGTGGCGTGACCATGAGGGACTGCAATAATGTGTTGGTTAGATTGGTTAT
>WURT03359803.1:0-23808 GCA_009936505.3 Holothuria glaberrima | reverse complement strand
ATAGTTATATATATAGTTATATATATATAGTTTTAACATTTTAATTATATATATATATATATACGGAAGTATTGGTGTGACGTTGCGACTTTTTGGATATAGAAATTGAAGAATGGTGTTTGTAGCGGATACAGTCGCATAATTTTGAAACCTGTAGAATATGCGTCTAACATTGGCAACCTTTGCCTTATTATGAAGACGATACTACCATATGATGAAAAACTGAGTTCCGAGCTCAGAAGTGGTAGCTCAGTCGGAAAGCGTGCTGCACGTTCAGCGGCAAGTCGGTGGTTCAAATCCAGCTCGGAAATCAGTTTTTCATCATTTGGTAGTATCGTCTTTCATAATAAGGCATATTTGCATTTTTCATAGAGAGATAGTACATATGAAAGGTAGACCAAGGACTTTTTCTGCATGAGTGAAACAGTGCAGTTAAAAACTAAAAATATGGTCATATGATTGTAACGAACTATTCCTGATGTCGCATACCAGGGTTTGCAAACTCAGGTTGAGATTTCAGAGCATTCGTCGATGCAGCATATACAAGGGAATCCTAGGTCGTTAATTCAATGGTGAAGCCAGGTGGGGGACAGGGCCCTCCCTCAGTTGGGGAACCTTAATGGTTACTATAAATAAGTAATTTCAGACGAAGACCAGCGTGCCTTCAGGTTTATTTCTTTTGCTCGTAAGTATAGAGCAGATTCTTCAATAAAAACGGTAACTTTCAAATGTTTCAATTTTTTATCTTTACGGAAACACTTCAAGATCGTCGGGCTTTTCGGTCCCCCCATGGGCGACGATCCCGGGGGTAGAGAGACATGTTCCCCTTTATTTGAGAAATCGCCCATTGACTTTGATTTTTCACACAATAAATTATATAAAAATGGGGTTATGCCTGCCAATACTGAGAATAAGTCGCCTCCAATGCCCCCTCCCCAAATTGTCTAGCTTTGCCCTCTGTATTTAATATATATATATATATATATATATATATATATATTCGAAAACCAGGAGTATATATACAGGCATAGGTGATTAAGTGTAATATTGCAAGGTAACACTGACAACCAGGAATCACCATAGATGCAAGTAAACACATAAAAATTGCACAGATTTTCAAAAATGTCAGGGAGGTCAGTTACAAAAGAAAAGTGACTCCATTCAGCTCTGTGCAGAGTCTTTGGGAATGGGGGGGGGGGGGCTAAAAGCCCAAGACCGTAGATTTTGACATTTTCTAAGGTACCGTACTTTTGGGCCTTTCTCAGGCACAAATAATGATATTTTTCAGAGATGAAAATAATTCAAGGGAAAGTTTCGCCAGGCCCCCTCTCATCTTCTTCGCCTCCAAAGGCCATGCTGTGAGCAAGGGATCTTATAAATAAATCCCTTTCAACCATGCAGCAACACGATGAAATTTTTAGACAGACGTATAGGCAGTAGCGGCGGAACGTTTTTGATCGTGGAACAGACTTCAGGCAGTGGCGTAACTCCTATGGGCTTGGGCCGTGCTGAGCCGGGGCCCCGATCAAAACGTGGCACCAGTTACACTAACGCACAGAAAAGGGGTCCTCTTTGGATAATGTGGGTCCGTTTTTACTGAGAAAGAAAACTCATACAAGACCGAACAAGGCAATATACATATTTTTCACATGATACGGAATACGGACATCATGATCAAATGTTCTAAACCAAGGCCCCTTTCATGATCCTGCATAAATCTTTGGACCTTGGACCTCCTGAGAGGGGGCCCTTTGGGCCCTGCAGCAGAGCACCCCAAGCTCATCGTTACGCCGTTGACTTCAAGCCTAGAGAATCAGTCTGGAAGGCCCACCCAGCGCTCCCTCAAGAGCGTCTAGCCCAGGGTCAACGTCTGGCGGGAAGTGCTTCCTTAAGTTGTGGGTTATTTAAGAAATGCACCCTAGACGTGCCAGAGATAATGGATCAAGGAGTAACGATTAATGGATGACAACGAAAAGCATACAGAATGTGTCCTCATAGAGCTAATACTTGGTCCGGGTAGTAGCTTCATGGTGTCTCCTACGGTCTTGTCACGTCAAAGTATTATAACTCTTTTCTAATAATGTATTTAAGAAGGTTCAGGAGGGAATTTAATCAAATTTTTTAGTCTAGCAATAACCTCAGTTCCCTATAATTTGACTCAGTATGGATCCAACTTTGATTCAAAAGTTACCTCGATGTCCAGGGGTTTTAGAGTGTTTAGCAATGTCGAATAAACGGACCTCTTGTTTCACTCAATTACGTACAGTAAAGAATCTAGTAATCACAGGAAACTGTCGGCTGCAGTATACCCCGGAAGTTTCTGCACAAACAACTTCTCGGACAGAATACTAGAAAAACTGCGAGGCTTTTAATTTTCCCTTTTTGAACTATTTTTCTGTTAGTATATTTCAAGATGAACATGTGATGTATGTATCTTCTTTTGACCTAGTGTCTTTTTAACATGTTTAGTCTTTGAACATTCCTGAGGCCATAAGATAGTGAGTCTATACACTCTAAAAAAAGAGTGAAATTCACTCCAAAAAGAGTGAATTGAGGGACCACTCCTAAGGAAGAGTGAATTTCACCCGGAGTGGAGTGAAAATTCACTCCAAATAGAGCGACACTTCAAACACATGGAATAAAATATCGCTCTCTTTGGAGTGAATTTTCACTCCACTCCGGGTGAAATTCACTCCTCCTTGAGAGTGGTCCCTTAATTCACTCTTTTTGGAGGGAATTTCACTCTTGTTCTTAGAGTTTACAGTAATGTCAAGGGGGTAGAGGGGAACGCCCCCTAAAATGTCGCCCATTGCTTTATACACTAACGCATATTTCACCCCTAAAAATATCCACTCCCAGAACCTATCCCGTCATTCCCTTTCAACACCTCTGGCTAGAGACTTGCACAGTAGCTGGATTTTCGCAGTTTCAATCCCAAAGAAATAGGATGTCGTAAAGGCTTACTTAAAATTTATTTGACTAGACAACAAATTATTCACAAGTTGAATAAAAAACATCATTTTTGTTATGTTTTTGAGATGAAAGTAGTAATTTATTACTATACAAGAAGCAAATGTTTCAAAAAAATGTTGACTCGCAGATAGTGTTTTCTGTTGGGCCGATTACCGAACCGATAATCTATCGGTATTGACCGATGTACCTTATTTTCGTCCTGTATCAGTATTGGTAAAATTTACTTTAAAATGCCGATATTACGTAATCTTATCTACCGTATGTCATGAAAATTGTGGCAATTAGTTATGGTCCCCAGTAGCATATTGTCTATAAACTTCCCAAATATCGGTATCGGATCGGTATCGATAGACACTGAGAATTGAAATACGGGTATTTGTCATATCGGCAACTTGTAATATCGGTACAACCCTTTTCTCATATCACATTCCACCGAGACGCAATAAGTTGGACACTTTCTTTGCATTTCTTTATAATATGTCACTTTATTTATACATCCTTACATTTTGAGTTATTTTTCTAAACTATTGCCATCATGTTATTTTCAACAATGATAAGGCGATCCATAAAATTAGGCTCCAATACAGAGAAATGGTTGATAATAACTAGGACTTTCATTGTAGTTTTGCCTTACTGTGACCCCGCCTTTTATGACAAAAGAAACTTGCTTCAAGTCCCTTTAGGGTTATCTTGAAATTACAGTAATTGAAAGGGAAAATGTAGTCATCCTGAATTGCATTAGTTTACCAGGGTATCCTTATTCATGAATGGCTTTCTTAAATCATGTGACAACAGTTTTGTACCTGAAGTTTTAAATTTATGCAAAAACCCCTTTTGTTTACCTTGAGAATGCTACGTTTATTTTCTGAATCATAATGAAAGATACCTTCAATCAAAATAAGAGGAAATTTGTAACATTCAGTTAATATGTCAAGGCAACTTTGAGCGACTGTTTTTTCCTTTAAAAGAACAATCTTGTTAAATGTTTGGGATCTTATCTTTCGAACCGTCATTGTGCAAGTGTTTCTTGAGTCTCGTCTTTCAGTCTTTATTACCTCACGCCAGGAAAATTACATGAGTGTTGTCAAAATTGTCGTTTTGATAAGAAATGGTATAGCGCAATGATTTCCTTGTAACCTTTCTCAACTCAACTCCCCTCTCACCCATGTTGGAAAAAAGCTCGTAGCGAGACGGTACTCAAGAGGGACGAGATAGCTTCCAGGGGGCGAAAATTGTTTAGGAAAGAGGTATACTAAAATGCATCAAGACAGTAATGCTTCTTTTAGTTTTCTGAGGGGAAGGACATTTTCTAAGGCGCCGGCCCTTCCCTCTCCCTGGCTTCTGGACTGTTGAGCAAACAGTCCTTCTCCCATGCACACTGCTATAAGATTCTAATGAAAAGGAAAGAATGGATCAACGTGGAAGAAAAAGGATACAAATACCTAATACGGTGTTTTAGGCAGAGGTCCAGAGGAGCAGACTTACTTTGTCTATGGGGCAGGCCCGTAGCCGAGGGTGGAGCAAGGGGGAAAACTGAAAATGTTTTGCCCTCCTTGAAAGTTTCAAGTTGCCATCGACTTTATACATTTTTACACATTGCCCCCCCCCCCTGAAAAATCCCCGAAGCCATTCGCCCCCTTCAGTACCTTGCTTGGCTATAGGCATGGGGAAGCAAGATCCATGCAGTGATTGCAAAAGTTAAAACCTGGAAGGTTTCCATGGCAGGCAGAGACATATGAAATATCAAGCACTCGTGTAGCCAGGTACAATATGAGTGTTGGCTTTCTGCCCTGTATTAACTTCAAACGGAAAACAATAAAATGTCACTCGGATGTTTGAATTACATCCGCAATATCTTGTCTCATAATTTATTCTAGTAAGAGCATCCCGGAACCAGGAAGCCATTAACATGACTTTCAACGTGCCCGTTATCAGTCTGTTACATCGTGCCCTCTTGCTGAGTAAACATACCACCAGGGGTATATTATGAAGATTGTCTTTGGCAAAGAACTTGAAACTGTTGACCAGGAAACATGTTATTATACGTTGAATGTTTACGGGATCATATACCCACTCCTGCATATACCCCACAGGTTGTGAGTTTTTTTCGTTTCGCTGCTTGCAGTTTGAAAGTGCATGGACGTTTTACAAACAGTTCTCTAAGCTATTCCATGAACACATTGCAGTAGTCCTGTAAGATTTTCCTCTTCAACATATCCCGAGAGCTGCAACATCAAAACCTTCTACAAGAAGTCCTACGCCCTTTCTTAGACTGCACTGAGTCGACAACCTGAGACTGCTCCCAAAAGGAATTAAGATGCCGAGAGGACACGAGAAATCCTCGGACGACCCCGGCGATAGAGCAGGCAAGTTTTGCCTGAAAAAAATCAGTATGACACCTTAACGTCTTCATCCTATTTCGAGACACTCTTATAGTACGACTTACCTTTAAAGGGGTTAATTGAGTTGGTTCTCAAAATTCGTGATTTTTTCACACCTGTTGAGATTTACTCACATCTTTATGGTAAATGGTCAAACTAAGAGAGTCTGCACATCTGACACACAACTGAAATGGCATTGATAGGGTTATTGCTGCGCAATATCATTCATTACAAATTTGTGACGAGACACTTTTCACCATTAGGTGCAAACCATATGCAACCCCCTGTCCACGAAAACTACAATTTCTCACATTTTCGGTAATTATTGGAAGTGATACATGAGTAATGTGGCTAATAAGAAACATTGTCATGAAATGATATCCTTCAAACTCATCACATAATCGATATCAACTCAATGAGCCCTTTAAAATAGTACACTGTTTCTCAGATATTATCTTTTACAACATACATAATTCAAACGTTTACATCATGATTATTTTTGATCGGTTAATGGCATGCCTCGGAAATAAACTTTCAAGAGGTACATTTTGAAATATATTTGCCTCTCCGCCTGTGGACTTAGTAGGCGGGTATCCATAGGTCATTGAGCTCGCGCGCTCCACGTGTTGAAGAAAAAGTCGCTACACTTTCTCATAGGTCGCTACACTCGGCGTTTGTCAAAATTGAAGTTAAGCCCCTAGATTAGAAAGTCCTACATGGGGGGGGGGTGAGTCGCGTTCAGTTTATATAGTGCCCCTTCTGGGCACATAACCCTATACAGAAGCAGTTTTTTCTCTCCCCCCATCTTCTTCGGTTGTGGGGATTTTAGGAAAGGGAATTTTGGAGAGAGTTAAAGGCCCATAGGCGTAGGAAGCTGTTCGACACTGGGGAGCTGAACCTTATTTCGGATCCCTGTCCTGGTGAGGTGTCTAAGGGGAGAAGGTGTCCCTCACATTTGGAAATTTTTTTGGATATTTGAGGGTCCTTAGATGCAATTTGGTCCATCATTTTTGGACAAATTCTAAGGTAAATTACTGCAAATGTTTTTACATTTCTTACAGAAGAGATAAATAAGGAGTTTTCGTCCTTGGATCTAGGGGGGAAGCATAGTTCCGCCCAACACATTTTTGACTGGGGGACTAAAGCCCCCAACCCCCGCTTCCTACGCCTATGTAAAGACCCGGCATTAAAGTTATTCCAACGAATATGACTTGAGGGTATTTACATTCTCTACCTGGAAGACCAAAGTTATTTTCATAAATTGAAAGAGATTGTAGCCAGGGGACTCGAGAGCAAAAAATAAAAAATAAAAATAAAAAATGAAAATAACAATAACAATAATAATGCCCCACACTTTTAATACATGAGATAACTTTTGCATTCAAAAATTGAATTAAAATATTACCAAAATGTCTAAAATGCCGTTTTGCGGTGCTTCTTGCGCGCGCCTTTGACAAATAATTGTCTCATTATTCTTTACCCCCACCCTACCAAATCCTGGGGACGCTCCTTCTTTTCAATTTGGTTCCTCCACCAGTGAATCAACATTCGCAGTAGCAAATTCAGGATCATTCAGTAGCGGGGGGAGTGAAAGGTTAAAAGTATAAAAAGGAACAAACCCACTGAGCAATTCGTGAAAATAGCGACCCCCGATTTAGGACATAAAAAGTACGGTAGATAATGGAGACATTTTTGTCGGGTATTTTTTCAGGGGGTGGGGCTACCAATAAGGGCTCTAGCCTGTTGTCCCACTTTCCTTGTATCTACTTCTGATCTGGTTCTGTACTCCTCCTGACGCTTACAGGGCGTCCAATATGTTTGTCCGAGTTTACTCTTTTGATGAACCAGCACAATGAAACTGTTTTTCATTAGTGCCAGTTCTCGGAAGTAAGCTCTTCGGATGTTGTGTCACAACATAACCATCACAACAGTCACACTATGAAGACTATCAATAACTTGTTCAGGAATAACAATTCAATTTCCTCTCCTCTTGAACAAGTCATTCAAGCAGGAAATAAACATTGATGGTTTCCTTTTGCATTAGAGAAAAGAAACTCGGGTGTAGTCATCCCAAACCGGAGTTTTAAATGCGATTCTGCCCAGGCAACACGTCATCAGAACGCCGAAAGGGACAGGAGAAGGCATTCTTAAAGGGAATAAGTATGTTCCCTTCTCCCTGTACAGCGTAGCGGACTGTGTTTGCTCAGCTCCTCTTTAAGGCTTTCTAGTGGGTTATGACTAAACAAGGAATAAACCGTACTGCCCCCTGCAAGCCATTTCGCCCATTTCAGTACCTTGTCTGTCCACGGGCCTGCTTCGCAGGCAACATTCTCCCATGTCTAATTCGGGAATATTAACAAGAAATGATGTATTTGACGTAGGTTTCCATTTGCCATTGGACGGGACCAATAACATCGGGTGAACAAGGGATGATTTTAACAAAGTAACGATATCTCAATTTTAAGACTACGGTTTTGGAATAATTGAGGTCCCCCACCCACGGGCCTAACTACCGGGGAATGTGGGCGGTGCTACACTCCCAGAAATTTTCAAAGTGTCGTCCGTCGGGAAATTTTGCTAGTTGTCGGGGAAAAATTGCCTCTTTCTTTTGCAATTTCCTGACTTTGTTAGAAAAAATATTTTATTTGGGGCTACAGAATTGTCGAGAACTTTATTGATAACTTTCGTTTAGTTAATGTATGTCCAAAACTGTGCAATGAAAGCCTTATTGGAATGTGATGCAACTCACCCTGACTGCTCGTCTGGGATGAGTTGGAGGGAAACCCCCTCCCCTTAGACCCCTCCCCCAGGCCGGCAATCAAAGAACATACTGCGTTCCCCCTTCCCCCGTGAGAGAAATCCTGGCTACGCCACTGCTTATGAGTTTAACTTTCTTGACACAGGCGTTGAGGCATTTTTTGTCGGGAATGTAGCCCGTTTTGTCGAGAAAAAATGTCCAGCATCCCCACTCATCGATCCTTAGGGACGCCCCTGCCCCACCACCCCATATCTACTCATATCCCATACAACAAACGTGTCGGACGCCTTTTGGAACCTGAAAGACTATTTAATATCTTTTCTTTACTTGTTCCGCTTCCACGTTGCCCCACCTACAAGGCCCCTTGAGCAGTCGTATGTTATTTTCTTTGTGAACATCAGACGGTGACGGCGCAAGCAGTAGATAGTCAAAGGAGAAGTGGTGAAGCCATTGCAAATTTGGAAACCTAATTTTATTCGATAAATGTAAAGCAAACTGCAAGATCAACAGCAACACGATTTTAGTTACGCCAAAACTTGGAAAATTATTACAATATCCTTTAACCCCAGTCAGTGGCGTAACTCCTATGGGCTCGGAACGTACTGAGCCAGGGCCCCGACCAAAAAGGGGCCCGCTACACTGATGCACAGGAACAGGGTACCACGTTGGATAGGGAAGGCCCGTTTTTATTTAAAAAAAAAAAGAAAAAAAAAACTCATGCAAGACTGAATAAGACAATATAATGGCCATTCAAATATTCTAAACCAAGACCCCCGCTTTGATCCTGCTTAAAACATTGGACACTGGACCACCTGAAAGGGAACCCTTTGGGCCCAGGAGCCGGGAGGCCCAGGCTCATTGCAGGGCCTTTTTTAAGAATTTTTAGTGGGGGCCATGTTACGAAAGGGACCTTTTTTCACTCTGTGCGCGAAACCAGCCTTGAAGCGCGAGGTTGGTGGGTAAAGTCCAGGGGGTAAAACACCGGTGGGGGTCCAGGGGGCGAAGCCCCCGAAGCTCTGAGAAGTTAAAGCATATTACTGACTGAAAAATACAGTCTCAGGGTACTGTAGGTATATTTTGGCCCATCATAGTGCAGCCATCAAATGCAAAAATTCCCAATAATTTTAGTGTATAAGGCTATTCCTCTACTCAGACTACCATAATATTAAGTGGTTGGAGTCCAGGGCCTACTTTAGGGCCCTGGTGGGGGTCCAGGGGGCGAAGCCCCCGGGGGCTCAGACGTTTTAGCATATTTCTGGGTGAAAAATTAAAGTCTCAGTAAAGATATATTTTGGGTAAAAATGCATCCTACTGAACAAATACTCCAAATAATTTGAAAATATTAGGCTATTCCTACTCAAAGGCTACTATACGTTAGGTGAGTGGGGGGATCTGAGGGCCGGGGTAAAGGCTCTGACACATTCCCCCAATGCCCTCCTTGGTGCCGCCACTGAGAGTAAGCGGAAGGTCACCATTAAACGGCATGTACTCTACGAAGAATTTTTCAGAAAAATGACTGTCTAGATTGCCAGAAGTTTCACTTTACATGGCTTATATAAGTAATTTATCACCTTATTTTCCTCATCCTTATCTTCCTGAGTGAAGTAGTTCAGTACTGTCTTCTAGCCTGTCTACATAAAATTGGGCAATTTTCAACATTTGAAAGCAAAATTTCCCAAAAAAGGGACCATACCGGGGGCCAAATGAGCTGACGGGGGCTGTGCATGGGACTGGGGGGGCATGGCCCGCATTATGTATGTTAAAAAAGGCCCTGACTCCAACACGAAGAATTGCGATGATGTTCATCGAATCTTTGCGTGTGAAAGGAAAAAATTACATGGACAGTCAATCTTCAACATTCCTTATCTTTTGTTTTCAGTTCGTCAGTTTGAAGTGACAATCAGACTATAATCGACTTAAGTGAGAGGACTCTCAAGTCCTTGACACTAACGTAGCCAGGATTTTTTATTTGAGGGGGCCAACTGCTGGACCTGATTGCCAGCTTGGGGGAGGGTTCTAAGGGAGGGGATGTCCCCCTCCCCCTTTGAGAAATTTTTGAATGTTTAAGTACCCTCAGATGCAATCTGGTGCAAGATTTATTATCATTTGGAGTCAATTTTTCTTGTTCCATTACAAACATTACAATATTTCTTACTAGAATTCGATTCGGGGGGGGGCATGACACTCTGGCTACGCCAATGGTCCTTCACCACTATTCGCCACTGAAATCATACCATTCATTACCAAAAAACGAAGTATACATGGTATTCTTCTCTTTAAACCAATGAATAAATCGTATCTAGGTTTTTAGGACAAGTAGTCCACTTCAGATACAGGCAGCTACTCATTCACGGCAATCCTCTTCACTTGGGAGTCGGCTAGAGTGGAAAAGGTTAGAGTAGAACCGTTTCAGTTTCTCTGCGTGTGATCAAATAGTAAGCCTATCACAGCTAGCCCTATATATTCCCTTTAACCAAACCATGACGTTTGCATATAACTTGCGAAATCAAGAATATGCCAGACGTGGGGGGGGGGGGAGTTCCTCGCCTGGGGGGGCTGGCATAAACCGAAAACCATATAAAAGTGCATGACGAGTTGCCCGAAGGAGCTCAACGGAAGCAACATAATTTAGATTTTATCCGAGAAAATTTGAAAAATGTGGAATTTTTTAGGAAAATTTGAAAATTTGGGTGTCATTCATTCAAGTATCTACCTTTTCTGAGAGCCAAATCATGCAAGGAATCTGGCCAGCCTGGTATTCGCTGTTGAGGATCACATGCTTTATCTTACCCAACGAAAGGCTTCCCGGCGAAGCTGAAAAATTCCCAGTTGAGGGGAAGGGAAAGTCATGGCCTACCTTTCCCCCTCCAACCTGGTGCCATTCCTGTCATCACATACTACGACCGTGCGCGTAGACAGCGAGGGGATAGGGCAGGCCTCCCTCATTAGATTTGCAATCCATTGACGAAAGCTGGCCTGTTTACAACAAATAACGGAGATGCGCTATGTGGTTGACTGGTTCTGATGAATAAGCCTCTTGGTAATGCATTGGATCCGATCATGTCCCGTTCGGAATTTTGCTGCGCTTACCGTAATCAGGGAGTTGTATATAGAACACACCTGAGACCCGTATAGAATTAATTTAAGCTCTGTAGTAGGCATACTCTTCCTTTTTACGCATGCTACAACATGCTTTTACGAAACAGTCCAGATTACTTTTAGGTCAATGCTTATATCAATGAATCTGTAAAACAACTTCAACTCATGTGGCCCCTAATAAGTGATTTTACTACAAGACTCTTTAGGATTTAAATTCTAAAATTCCTTTGAAATCTCAAATAAAGAAATCGTTTACATGCAAGATACGAGTCTTTAAAGGTACGATTTTCAGTAAAGTGTGAACCATTTTTGACAACAGTTTCTTGATGAGTTGATAGATTACTCTTCGCGACAACAAATAGTGGCCTTGGAGCCATGTCATGAACAACCTGACAAAAGCATTTCCTGGTAAGCATTTCTTAACAAAAAGCTCATAGCTGTAAGTACTACCAGAAAAGACAGTTTTGCATCTAAGCCATAATGTCCACTTACGCAGTGCGTTAGTATTTTGACTTACGCAAGAACTGAAAATATATATATATATATACTTATATATATATATATATACATATATATATATATATATAATAGGTCGCGTATGGTAGAACGAATTAAGAATAAGTAGGTCGAAGGTGTAAATAGTATTAGTTTAAATTTAGATCGAAACTAATACTATTTACACTTTCGAACTATGTATATATGTATATATATATATACATTTATACATATATATATTTATATATACATATATTATAGCCACTGGTGGGGTTGGGATGGGGGTTACAACCCCTGTGGCTCGAGTATGCAAAAAGCTCCAAAAATACTGCTTCTTGGAGAAAAATTCCGCTACGACTTGCCATTCGCTCATCTGCAATATAAAATTTCGAAGGAGTGCCCTGACTGGAGGTGGCCCCTTGGCCCCACGCTCATAAGAATGCTTCGCGGTCCAGCCACTCACGTAAATGAGTTACTCGTGTAAGTGTACATGGTTTGAACCACAACCACGGTTACGTAGCTACTGTACATGTATCACCGAACATTTGTCTCTGTCGACAATCAAGAGACTAGATTAGACAATCTCAACACGTGGGCTGTAATGTGTACACTATTTAACATTCCTTATTAAATTTTAAGTCGATGACGTCTGCTTTTGCATGGGTAATTATGAGCAAGTTGTAGATGCCTCCCCGGGCGATGTTTTGTGTCTTTCGCAATAACCTTTAGGGATATGACTGATCAGGTTCACTGGCAACTCCCTGGACAGATCAAGAGATCTGTTAAGCCAGGCAACACACCGGAGTTTCGATTAAGCCAGCGAATTTTAGGAAACTCCTTTCAAGACTGTTCTTAATTATTACAGAAACTTAACGCCTAGTGCAGAAACATCGAAAATACACACCTAAACTCCCAGACAAAACATTTGATAAAGTATGATTTATAGCCCTCCCCCTCCCACTCCTCGTTTCAATGTTGTAAACCGAAGATTTCTGCCGGTGTAACGTTACAAAGTGGGGGGTGTTCCATTTTCTCTGCCAATATTGCCAAGGGATAACGGGGTGTTTCATTTACTTTTGTCACTTTGTACGGAATGTAGGCATACTAAGATATGAAGGTGGAGGATTGTGCCATTCAAATCCCGAGTTTGACATTTCCCATTGCAATTTTGTACGTTTTAAGACTAAAAATCTTTTAACTGAAGATTTCGGGGACTGCAGCCCCCAAACTCAGCCCCTCCGTCGTTCCGACGGCCCCTGTAGGTTGCAATGTTCCTTTATGAGACATCTTTCTAATATTCCTCTGTCCATGTGTTGCCAGTCCTAGGTGTGTTGCCAACCCACGGACCGTTTTGCTAGAATTGAGCAGCCATGCAATAATATTTGCTTCAAGATGCAATGTCTGTTCGTGATCGGAACACCAAATATCACAAACCATACAAACCACCTCACGAAGAAAATGCAATATAAATGAGAAGAACCCTGAAATCAGCAAGAAATGTTGTTTTTCCAATCACCGAAGATGTGCAAGGCAGTTCAATATTTCTGGTTAAACTTCCAGAAATGTAACAACAGATTAACTTCGAACGATACTTTAATATTTCTTGGATAGCTAGCGTTTCATGGATTTGATTGTGGATAATTTGCTCGGAAATTTTTTTCTTAAGTTATAGAAATGTAACAGAGAAAACACGATGAATGTAGCACACTTTACTCTCAGCTACTGTAAGCAGTTTTAAAGAGAACTCTGGGTTTCGTAGAAGGTACCGTGTAAACAAGGAAAATAGAAAACTGATTTGGGGAAATGAGACGCACACGCTGATTCTGTGTATAGGATTCATCCGTTCATGAATACTACGAAAATTGAATTCGTAAGAACTTTATTTATAATTTTCAAAACATACAGCAAAATATAAAAATGTCAGACTTTTTGTAAGAGAATACTTATCTCATCGTGCTAAACAATATTTTATTTTCCGCATTTTTTATGTTTTGTTATTTTCATTACATAATTATTTATACATTTGTTTTCTAGAACAGTGGTTTCTAATGTGGACGTTATCGCCTCTTAGGTGCGTTTTCTGGGCGATTCGGTGGGCGCTAAGGGGCGGCAGGGGCGTTTGGAAAGAAGGGGATTTAAATTTAAAACGGGAGGGCCCGTAGCCAGCTTCACATTTTTAGGGGGCAAGTGTTGTGATTGGGGGCATAAAAGATTCCACCACATGAATTATTATGCAGTTTCAATTTTCATATGGGGGCAGAAATATTTTTAGGGGCATTGCCCCGAAATGCCCCCGTGGCTACGGGCCCGAAAACGGGACTTCACAAGATTCCAAAAGCTTTTCTCTAACTGAAATCTCAAACTGGTTCGCATAAAAAGGAAGATACTAAAATGAGTCAATAAGTCGAGTAGGTCTAACATTCCTTCCTCAGGTGCACTACCAAGTTTGTGAATTATCTTTTCTACCACTGGATGCCGGGAAATCGCATCTAACAGTGTTTGATTTCAAACTTTCCTGGCGAGGACCCTCAGTAGCAACTAAACCATGAAGGCGAAGGGGTCATGGCTAAAAAGTTATCCCGCCACCACTTTTCCCTCTAATGTGTTTTCCTTGCTGTCCATAGATTTGCCATACTGACAAAGAGGACAATTGTGGATAAATGACATGATAAATAAATTTGCAATGTACTGGGAACTTGTACAACGTTCAACTGCTTTCAGAATTGCAACTTTTCGGTGTACCAATTCGGCTTTCTCATTTTACTACCTTTAGGATAGGTTGTGTGGTAGAAGTCTTCCAAAGCCCTGTGCGACCCATACTATCCTTCTTCCTCTCGTCAGCCAGAAGATCCCCTTGCAGGAATAAAGGGAACTTCCGTTAGTAACTATTAAAACAAAATGGTCTAAGGGTGATGTTTGTAACCTCTTTAGTCTGTTAGTGTGCCTTTAAGGTTACTGGGTAATCGGAAGATAGTCAAAATTTGACTAATCCTGCTTTATTCTTGAGTCGACAACATTGCAAATACATGAGGGCTTCCGAGGCTTAGTCTCCCTGTTGGAACGTTGCCTCTCAACCACAATAGTGAAGGCTCTTGGGGAACGCCCCCACTTCGGCCTGCACCCAATTTTAAAAACGTTCCTCCAACCGTCACCACGATCACAGCCCTCACGCTTTCGTTATAATTGCTGGTTAATTGTTACTGTCCAGGGTAAGATTAGAGAACCTTTAATGTGACCATACAACATGTCTCCTAAAAAATGAACTAAGTTCCCAACCACACTACTTTCGACATAAAGTAATATAAAAAAAACCACATAAACTGTGTTCGTCAGCATGATGTTAGTCTGCGAAAGAGGAATTTGTCGCCAATCCGACGCTACAAACACGGTAGCCCCCGAGTGATGGAAGCCAAACAGTGCACTTACACAATTTACATGCATGCCTCGCCTCCTAGGCGTCATTAAAAGCGGTATCACCCCTAAACTGTAAACCCGTACTTGCTTGCCAGTAAGTGACAGCTGTATTTTATTGAATCTGAAACCGATGCTGACAACGTGCAACATTTAGACGTCATCATATTTGGCATAAATGTGATGAGTAGGCTGCTGTACTCTATGAAATGTTATAGGTCTATAAATAAAAACGATACTGGGAGATATTGAAATAGTTCGAACAAATTTTGCATTGGTGGTTTGACTTGGCTGTGTTGAGTATGGTTCTCCGGTTGATCATTCGGGCTGCATGCCTTACCTGAACACGAAATATGTCATCTTTATGAGTCTTTATAACGTCAATGAGGCCTCTTTATCCGCCGCCTATACTATACTCCCTAGGTTTACAAGTGGAGGCCCGCGGGCCATTTGTGGCCTGCGACTTCTAGTAATACGTCCCGCGGAAGATTCGACGAACCAGCATATTTTTCACCTGCAATCTTCTGAGTGTAGTGTAGACGGAACATTTAGATACAACATATGCTGCTATGCATGGAAGTAGGCCTACTACCCGGGCCCGTAGCCACGGGAGGGGGGCATTTCGGGTGAATACCCCACAAAATATATTTCTGCCCCAGATGAAAATTGAAACTGCATAATAATTAATGTGGTGGAATCTTTTATGCCCCCAATCACAACACTTGCCCCCAATCACAACACTTGCCCCCTAAAAATGTGAAGCTGGCTACGGGCCCGCTACTACCTCGAATCCATGCAGGTCAAGTGGTTATTGTCACATGGTAGACTGCCCAAACACCAGTTACAAGTTTATGCTTAAGTTGGATCTCTTCCATTCCAGAGCATTTGAGATGTCATATGTGTTCTCCAGTATTCATTGGTGACCTATGATGGTAGACGAGTTGTTCTAATGACCATAGTTTGAGAATGCAATTCCTACAATGTAGGACGGTTGGGATGCCAAATTTTCTCCTCATGTTGGCTACAGGCTGGTAGACAAGGAGTCACGATAACAAATCGGTGTTGTAGAGTATATTTTCCTGCTATTTAACCCCGCCGGTTAAAATGCCAAATTAAGAATCCATAGAATCATCATAGAGACTACTAAAACAGTGATAAAGGAAAACTCAAGGAAATAGGGCCAGGGGCCGAAAAGAGTTGAGAACACCCGCTATACTCTATCATATGTTTGGTAATCAGCAATTCGGTACTCAAGGGTTTACGAATAGCCTATTTATACAGTAGTATAAAAGGTTCGGAAGACATTCAGTTTGTACACAGGCGTAGTACCTATAATTAAATATGGATATGCGCCCTCTAACGTTCAGTAATTGTTAGCAGGCTGCACATTGTTAGATGGACAGATGCAACCGATCGCGGGTGGAAGCCTATTCCGACACTAGAGAAAACATATAAATTTCTTGTTCTCTTCACTGCAATTAATCTCCAAAAAACCTTCACCAAAATTATAAATTTGGAAAGGTATTTTTGGTGAGCCATAATATTTACCCCAATACAGTTTTATTTGGGGTGCATGCAGGCTCATATACAATCCGATGTTACAATTTTACCTACATGAATCGTTTCATTCTGGAATTAGTTTGAATCCCCCCCCCCTTCAAAAAAGAAGAGGGGAGTCCATTGCTATACATACTTGTCTTGGATGGAGAAAACCATTTTTAAGAGTTTGATTATGGATAATTTACACTTATCTCCTCTACCTAGCCGTCACCGCATCTATGCCAAGCGGTTTTCACGAACAATACAGCATATCCAACAATGCAGGGAGTTGCTATCCAACAACTCCCTGAACAATGTAGGCAGTTGCCACAGAGCTTATGCATATAACGGCATGGAACAGAAAGGGCGCCCCAACAGAGGGAAGGGTGTATTATTGCAACAGAACTTACATAGCTGATTTGTGCACCGGTCGGACACAAGCTCGTGCGAAGTCTCGGAGTGAGAACAGGGCATAGATGGGATTACGGGGTGGCAAGGTGACTTACCGCCTCCCACTTTTTTCCAGACCTTAAAAATATTTAAAATAATAAAAGATCTTAACAGAAGGAAGCGAAACCAGAAAAATTATGAGATAATTTTAATATTATGGTTAACTTTGCAATTTAAAATAAAACCGGGGAAGATTAAAATCATATGCCGCAATGAAAACTAGATACTACAGTGGCGGAAGTTAAAGGTGAGGAGGCAAGGGCAACGTTATCAAATCAGCAGTTCATTTTCCCCGCCAACTACCACCATACTCATCAAGTCGACCGATGGTTACAATTTTATATATGCAATCACCATCAGAAAAAGATTGCAAAACTTTCAATCGTCCTTACAAAATTATACTTTAACATAGATTTATTTTATCTTATTCTTCACAGAAATAAAAAGCTTGAAGGATCTCTTCCCAGACCATTAACAGTAATGAAATAAAAGAAAAACAGGTGTCTCAGGAAAGTAGAGGAATCCTTCACGTAATTGATAATATTGTATTTAAAAGTTAAAGAAAAACTCTATGCTACTATAAAATGTCTTACATAACGTTGTTTTCTTCACTCTCATCGGTTTAAAATATGGTTTCATGGTTACTTAGTGTATAACTTTTTGTGTGCTCTATAGCTTTGTTCTAACTCCTCGGTCACCATTGTAACCACCTACTAGCCAGACCTTTATCATAATGACTTACTATTTTGAGTAAGACTATTATTTAAATGGTCAAAATGTGACTTTTGTGACCTTTTAGTGCTTATTCGATGAGTTTTAAGGTAGCCAAATGCTACATGATAATGGTTTTGATTCTTTAAATATCTCGTGCTTCCGGACTTACTCCTCGGTTAGCATCGTAACCACCTAAATGCCAATGACATGTTATTCTGAGTAAGGTTATTATTAAAATGGTCAAAATGTGACTTTTGTGATCTGTTTAGTGCACATCCGACAGTCCGATGAGTTTTAAGAGAGCAAAATGCTTCATTCTAATGGTTTTAATTCTTCAAATATCCCAGCGCTTCCGGGGGCGTTGCCTCCTGGACCTCCATTGAACTCCACCAGGGGCGCTAAGGAGGACCATGGAACCCACGCGTTAAAGAAGTGTGCCCGTGGCACCTTCGGCTTCGTTTAGTATTTTGCTCGGGCCGGCCCTCTCAGTTTCATTCATCAAATCCTGCCCCTGGTACATTGTGTCTCATTGTTTACCTTCCAAAATGACGTAGCGTGACGTCAAATCATAAGGTCTTTAGAATTGTGGCAACTTGCTGTTCTCTGTATTTGCAAAAGAAGAATATTTTTCTGTCTCGGGATGCACATCAAATGTGTCATGTCTACTTTTAGGGTCCACCGGGGAATAAAGTTTGAAACGGCTGAATAATGTAGACAATTCTTTGACAAAAAGGAAATGTCACATGAATAGGAGATTTTAATCATTGCTAAATGCACACAAGGAATTGTGAGAATTGGGAGTATAAACAATAGCGTGACGTTACTACTCCATTGTTTATACACACAGTTCCCGTAATTCCTTTGGTACATTCATAAATGATTAAAGTCCCCATAAGGAAATCATCAGTGAAAAAGCAGACCCTTTATGAGTTATGCTAATTGAATTTAAGCTAAATGTTCTTGCGCTTTACTTAAAATGCCAAAACCAAGAGTTGGTCAAACGTCACAAGAGTAGCACCGATGACCACCATTTTTTCCACACTTCCGACCAGCATCTGACCATTGGCATAACAGCCAGATTTCGTAAGAACAGGCGGTTAACTGGTTTTACTGAAACCAATTTTTATCAATTGAACTCTTGTTGCTTCTGTTGTTTTTGTTTACGTTTATAAGATTGTGGTTCTGAGTAAAAGCGGAAGTTTGATTGAGATTCTGCGAATGAAATTTCGTCATGCTGTCCTGTCTCAGTAGTTCCTCGTTTTCGACTCAAAAAACGTGACATTTTCGTTATCTTGTTTTTCGTCGGTTTCAGTGATGCGCGGGCTGTTATCGTCATTCATGATTGTAGAGCATCAACGAGCCCGAACTTTTCTATTTTGACAATGACAACTGCGCGTCATTCTTTCCGTATCATAAGTTGTATTTCATCATATTGACCACCTCATAGGCGTAATAAGTGGGGGACGGAGAGGCTCTGCTGTAGTCCCCAGTCGGAAGGAAAATTTGCTATTTTCGTCAAAATATGCCATTTTTTGGCAACTATGTATTAAAATTTCTGGTAAAAGTGCTGCAGCTCTTCAATTAAAAGTTTTCTCGTACGCCTATGGGCAACCTGGAAAGTAAAAGCGAACGAGACCACTTTTTTCTTGGGTGAAGGGGAGGGTGGCAAGTTACCCAAGTGCTTTGTTTTTGGTAACTCTTTATAAATGATACATTGTTTATACCTCTTACACAGTACACAATGTTCATGGTTACAGTCTTCTCAACCGTGAACTCTAAAAAATGGCTGAGGCGCAGTTGGTAAAGCTACATTTTGCGGTCCTCGCGATGGTTTTCAAAATCCGATTGATGCGGTCCGCGGACCCTTACAGCACACTTTGAGGATTAAGTCCCTTTAGTACATGTACCCCATATTACCTGTTGGAAACTGCACGCACTATAAATCTGCTCAGTTTTTACTTTATATTTTCTAGGTTAGTTAGTTAGTTAGATGAGGTTTTACGGCTCAGTTTCTGGAGTAGGCTAATGAATACCTCAAGTTTAAAAAAGATCAGTGGTTACATTTTATGTAGGAGGCGTACAGAAAATTCATCATCTTCATCCGAGCATATCATGATACGACACAGAGAGTAGAAACTGAACTTTAAATGTCTAAAAGATGTACTTCATTTGGTCAGTGTTTTGAAAAGTTTTAATATAACTCAATAAATAGCAACCTAAGTTGCTGTCTGCCAAAATGAACTTGACGTGAATGCATATCTTTGAAAAGGCAGCTGCGTAACACTAAGTCTCGCAACACCAATTTTGTGCCCCCCCCCCCCTTGTACTATATGTAGTAGGCCTTCACCAGGCCAATTCACTCGTCGGAGCTATTTAGCTAATATATATACACTGTTCACACCAAGCGACAGTGTCTCCCTACTTTAACTGCCAGGGAGCTGCCTTAGAGGGCGTGTTCCAGTGATGTTACTAAACACGTCATAATTCAATTTAGAAACTACACCCCCATACCGAGAGATGGTCCGAAAATACCAAAAATAATCCCAATACGTTTATACATACACTTGCATTCTTTTTACGGTTATGAAAGTATATAAATAGTACTCATGCAGGTAGTTCTTGCATTACAAATAACAGGTACACAGATATATTCGGCACAAAGTAATCAATATGTGAAATGGATACAGACAGTCCTGCGTGACGAAAAGGCATACCCGTATATCTGGCGCTTCATCCGGTTTGTTTATGGCGTGATTTTGGGAGTCCATTTGGTCGTACCGTAGGTTTTTCATTTAATTATACAAGTTTATAGTAACTGAAGATAGTATGGAAAGGGATAATTATGCGTTTTTATTCTTTCATTTATGTTATTCGTGATGGTAGTTTGCACATCCGGTAACAGTATCAGAGAGGTCTAATTTCAAGTAATCTTTCATTGATATTTAGCTCAGGTTCACGCGCTTGGGCACGGTTTACTTACACAATCAGCATGAACTTTTGGGAAACCATAACTTACATAAGCCTGTATTAATTAAATTATAAATAATTAGATTATGTGAACATGGCATAAGAAACAGCAAGCCCCTAGAGTAAGCGAATGAGACTACTCAAAAGGTTGGTTTGGGCGAAAAACTTTGGTCTAAAATTTCAATGCAAGTTTGCCACAATAATATTCATTATGCAAGTAAGTAGCAGATATTCTGACTAAATGGGAGGGGTTGCGTGTCAACCTGAACCTATGGCCGCTGGAATATGGTTCAGTACCTATCGGTCGCGTTCCCTATTGCAATCATTACCTATTTTTGGGGCCGACCTTCGACTAAAGTCGAAAAATTTGATAAAAATACGTGTTTTAATGAAAAATAAGCTGTAAAAATATCACCTCCCGTCAGCTAATACAGCAAATGTAACAGAACAAAATGTGAAGAGAAAACAGAATGACGTAATGTCCGGGCCCAAGCAGCCATTGCATTTATAGTCACAAGTTTACTGGAGGGTATACGTTACCTATCTGGTCTATCATCTCCCGTTTTCGCCACTACTTTCTTTGTTAAGATGATTGCTCTCAGGCACTAGAATTGGTTGTGTTCCTATCTTTACCACCAGTTGCAAACGAATTGAGCGTTGAATAAAAAGCGAGGAACCGGGATTCCCAGTCATTCTCATATAGGCGTAGGAAAAGGGGCAGGGGCGAAAGCCTTGTTTTGCTCCCACTTTGGATGACACGCTGCCAAAATATGGCGTTGGATAGGATGAAATTACTTCAAAGTTTGTCAAACATTGCACCAGCTTGCATCCATAGGGCACTTTAAATAGTCAAAAGATTTCCAAAGGGATGAAATTATTTCAAAGTTTGTAAAACATTGCACCATTTTGTACCTAGAACACTTTAAACAGTGAAAAAATATTCCAAAGGGGGACACCCCTACTCTTAGACCCCTCTCCCAGGACATTGATCTCTAACATTCACTTCCGCCCACTTTCAAACAGCTTCCTTATGATTCTGGTCAAGGTTAGGGCTTTGAGGGGTAACTTAGCTGTCACATACTGAGCTCCTCTCTCATTCTTTGTAAAATCCCTGATACTCGCCGGGTTGTACGGGTGAGTAGGAAGAATGGGATTGATAATGCGTAACTTCTTTTTGATATACCACATATAGGATATCGCTCTGTTGCTTGAGCCTGTAACTGGCTCACTGCAGGCCGAAGACAAATAAGGAACCCCTGACCCGGACAGACTACGACTCAGCCAGTGGACATTTACACGTTCCTGCTCGATCCTGTGCATGAGTGTAGGAAGCGGGGGCTGGCGCCCCAGCGAAATTTGTGAGGGCAGGAAGTATGCTTCAGCCCCCCCCCCCCCACTTTTTAAGGACGAAAGGCCCTTATTTGTCTCTTTCTGTAAGAAATGTCAAAAATTCGCAGTAATTTACCTGAAAATTTGTCCAAAAATGATGCACCAAATGGCATGTAAGGACCCTCAAATATCCAAAAAATTTCCAAAGGGAAGGGGGATAAGGAGAGGGGACCCCTTAGACCCCTCCCCCAGGACGGCGTTCCAAAACAAGGTTCAGCCCACAGTCTCGAACAACTTCCTACGCCTATGATTCTGTGTATCCTGATTACAGATTAATGATGATAGCCTATTCGAACCCGGGTGGAATTATTTTTACCAACTACCAAATGTATAAAAAAAAATCGAAAATGACTTGTAGGTTTCTACTGCAGCGGCGCAGGACTATCCTTGATAAGAGGGGGGGGGGGGTAATATGTGAGGCTGTACAATACATCTAAGCGAGCGCCATCATCAGCAGTAGGGGACAGATTCCATATGAAAGTAATTTTTGCCAAGAATGCCTTCCAGATTTCAGGAAATGCCGTACACTTTCCAGGCAATGAAATTTGCTTCTACCCTAGTTTAAGAAAATAAATGTGGTGTACTGTTTACGCATTTATGAAGTACTACATGTTCGTGTGGATCCTGTAGAACAATATTTTAATTTGTTACCGTGAATAAAGCAAAAAACAACGGAATTGCTAGTATTTCATATGTAAAATTCTGAATATGGAGACCTTCTTCAAATAAAGTTAAACATTCCACCACATGCGTCGTTTGTAAGTTCACAAAAAGTTCATTCCCGGATACAAAATATTGTCATAACGCGACAGATCCTGCCTTCCAGGCAATAAAAATGATGTGTAGTTTACCAAATTCTCTGCCGCCAGCTATTCCGTACCCAGTTCAGGATGACACGATCATGGTGTAGATCAAAACAATGTGACCACAGGTGGGGTCAAACGGTTAGAATGTAACCATCTAGGAAGTCGTTCATCGGGAACAGGGAAGTGTTAAAATAATCCAATAAAGCCCCACGCTGGGAATCCCCAAATGTGCGTTACCGCCCAGTACAGTCATGAGCTCGAGCTTTGGATTCTTGCTAAGTTGAATGACGGGTGTGAACTTATTACATGGTGTGACGGAAATGTCACACACTCAAAATCCTACGACCCGTCCTCCAATAGATGTAACTTATGCCTGTGGGAAAAAAATTTCATCATTTGTAAACCACATTTAGCTAAGCTTAATAAACGTAATGAACTGGTAACCGCGTGTAGACACGCGAAGAAATTCCTACTGAAAAACTTTGTCACTTAGCAACGCTATCCACGACAATTGAAGTACGCTTCGCGTTTATGTTTTGGTCGGTTTTCATGATTATGTAATCACGTGCCTTAACAATAAAGCTTCGTGGGCCTACGCACGATGATTCCCTGCCTTATTCAATTTTGTTAAAATGCTCATTACTGTCATGTTACCTGAGGAGTGCAACAACTCGCGTGTTGTATGAAACTAGCAAGTAGTAAGACACAGTATGCCTCTTAGACAAAACTTTTGATTTCATTTCTTCATGTATTACCAGCTCTGGTCTACCATTGAGCACTCTGGCAACGGTTTTTGCAGGACTTGTTATATTTTATTATATATATA
>WURT03359692.1:0-23809 GCA_009936505.3 Holothuria glaberrima | reverse complement strand
TATTTTGTCAAATTTGGAGTCTCGACGGTTTATTCACCAATAATAGTTCGCCAAATGCGATTTATTCCTTAAGTAGCTTTCTTTTACTTTCAAAATTATCACATTTAAAGCCAAAGTAACGACTGCCTGGTAAATAATAAACGGATAATTTATGATGGATTACCAACAAAAATTCAGACCCCGTGAACATTCTACATTACAATTTCTACATAGCCAATAAGTTATCTCAAATATGATCAGTCTTTGAAAAGATATATTTTAAAAAAAATTGGTAAAACATATCTAATAATTGTGAAGGACTTTTATAACGAGGGATCTTAATCTATCATTGGCCTATAAAAAGTAATATTCAAATTACCAGTGTATGTAAATACCTCTGGTACCTTTGGGGGGATTTGTAGTTAGTACATCAGGTAGTTGTGGCTATCCTACCCTATTGTAGAAGGTCAGAGGTAGGGTGCATTTGTCGTTAAGCCATAATCAGATCTCATGATTTCAAATGACTAGCTTACCATAACATGCACTGATCCTTGAATATTGACAATCCTTTTAAAAAAAACCTCCTCCCAATTTCTCCTAATCAAGTGGATTCATTTTCATATTTGAAAAATAAAAGAGAGGGATTCAAATCAACACTGTGTTTTCAGTTTCTGTTTCGTGAGCTATCGTTCTGTGTAGTCTAGTCCTTACGAAAACAATGATGAATCACTCGAGAACCAGAAACATAACATCATAACCGTTGTCTGAATTTGTCTTGCACCTACATGAAAAGTAGCCGATACTTAATACTGATAGTTAGTCCAACACTTAGTCGGTTAAATAAAAATACTCAATAATGAAAATCAAAATATTGAACACAGCAAAATGAACAATCAAACTTCGTGTCCTGATTGATTGTCAGTTTTAAATATGTCAGATCTGTTAGTGGGCTGACCCTGTATGCGATTGGTAAAATACACCCAATAGTACAACTTAATTGGTAGCCTAAAATACCGCAGGCTATTAGAAACAAATACTGATATTTACTGATAAACATTTGTGGTGCTTTTTGTTTATTTGTAATATGATGAAACAGCACCACGGTAGTATATAAAGTAAAGGTGGACCTCAATATACAGTTCCAGCACGTACTGAAACTGTTACAGTGGTTACATATTCTTCAAAAATTACGTGCATAAAAGTACATTATTGATTAAACAATTACGGATAACTCTTAAATTCACTAATAAGTACGTTGAAAATCAGAAACAAAACAAAGCAAAGTTGTTTATCACCCCACGATTTTATTTGGTATTTTTTTTGTTGCAAAATCAACGAACTGTATCAAAATATGTGACATGGAGTTTGCATTTTATTAGTGTATTTCAGCCAGTTTGAAGGTCCTTTGCGTACCTATTAATTTTATCTGTTTCAACACATATTTTTTGCCACTTCGGAGTAAAAGCTTGTATTATAAGAACACGTTGTGCCTTACAGCGATTGTCATGTCACACATTATATTTACCTGAATTTTACCCGCATGTTATTTTGTTCTTTGAGCTGTGACCATGATACAAAATGCCCGTAATTAAAACAGGATAAGTCACATCATAAACCTGACCTATCTCTGTAGGCAAAAGGTTACGGCATCAAATCTTTCGTATAAGATGGCAACAGATAATAATTTTCTTAAATAAATACTCTGCAACAGGAACATCATTAAAGTAAAAGATATCATGATACTAACAGCAGAAGGAAGCTTCTGAATAAGAAGCAAATTAAACTTGTAATTAAGCTGCTTTTTGAAAGTAAGCCTTGCGACGATAAGTCTTTAAGAGAAAACATTTCCTCCTACAAAAATGATAAACTGAAGCACTACTTTTGAAAACTGATACATGTTGTAAGACAGTAACATTTGCTTATGGCTTGGCAACCAGGATTAGTTTTATTAATATGAAAATAAGTGGCAAACTATTAAAGGAAAAACAAAGGGTTTGAACTTTGGAGACACTAAATGACTAATTGAACAATTTTGTATCTATTTACACATGAAAACGTCTCAGATATATTAAAGTGTCCTATAGATTTGGTAAAGCAAGGCCGTAGACGGGAGGGTAGGGGTTTCACGGCAAATTTTCGGTCTGTCGGCAAAAAGGGGAGAGAGGAAGGATAAGAAGAAGAAAAGAGGAGAGGCGGAAAAGAAGAGAGAAGAAGGGAAAAGAAAAGGGTAGGAAGGGAGTGAAAGGAAAGAAGGAAAATAAAAAAAAAAAAAATGAAAGAAAGAGAGAACACGAGCGCACGGCCAGTCTGTTATCAGCTATTTCGATTTGCGGCTCTTCATCTAATTGGCCCATTCAAGTTGAGGCCCGTCGGCAAATTGATCATGCATGTGACGGCCGTATCAACGGCCGTCGGGGCAATTGGACGAGTGACCGAGTCCGTCGGCATGTCGGCGGAGGAAAGGGAATTAAAGGCTTCCGTATAGGCGCGAAATGTCGGGTCATATGACATTCTTGAAAAACCACTTTCAAGACATTATTCCTCACTTTTATCATCACTATGGGATCAACAGCACCCGATTACTCATGGAGAGGGTATCCTTAGCCCGTTTTCTAAACCCTAACCTTGACTTCAAACCATAGGCGTAGAAAGCGTGGGTTTCGGGGCGGAACTATGCTTCCGCTTCCTAGAGCCAAGGACGAAAAGCCCTTTTTGTTTCTTCTGTTAGAAATGCCAAATATTAGCAGTAATTTACACTAAAATTTGTCCAAAGTGATGCACCCAATTGCACTTAAGGACCGTAAAATATCCAAAAATTTTGCAAAGGGGGAGGGGGACTTTCCTCTCCTTAGACCCCTCCCCCAGGTCGGCGATCCGAAACAAGGTTCAGGCCCCCAGTCTCGAACAGCTTCCCACGCCTATGCTTCAAACAGAGAGGACAAATGAACTGAATTCACTTTTGGCACTTTGTAAAAATTTGTAGTGGAAAAGTGCAAACAACCAATAATCAGCATCTTTTTAAGTTGTCAATACTGAAGTTCCAGAAACAAGTTTGTAAAACACGATTGGGGTGACCAAAATCTAATGAATTGCAAATGTGGTTTCGATAGTAGATAAATATCTCAAGGCATGCACCTATGTAAATCACATTTTATTATGTTATGTTGAAGCATACTTTGATGGTGGAGAAGGGATTATACTTCTCAAAGTGCTTTAAAGAATCGAACCCCTGGTCATCGAAAGATTGCAAAAAAACCCACCAACTTTTATTGTATTGTAAAACTGTTAATATTAGTGTTTACAATAAAAATCTCAATCATCTATGGTCTCGTTTATTTCCTTATCTTCCTCAGTTCCATCGTCATATGTGCCGGTTCATTTCAAGAGCTCTTTTAGCACTTATGGTACCTGATACAACTATCAAATGATAAATTTGTTTACACATGACAGAAGCCTGGTATTTGTAGCATATAATTAATGCCAAGAATTAGATCTATCTGTAATTTCCTGATTTACAATCCATGTAAAATGTTAGCTGCTTATAAGAGAACGCTTGTGCCCACAAAATACCACTGCAGTAAAATCAAACGCAAAACGACGATGAGTTTTAAGCAAACCTCTCAATTAGCAGACAGATTTGAAAAATCACGTGTACTATTCAAGTTGTTTCAGGACACTGGTGCAATTTATGTTCAAGTTTTCAGAAGATTGCAGAGTTTACCTACAGTTTCGGTGTAACACAATTTTAACCCGAAAACATCATTTTAATCAGTTCACTATAACGGACAAATTCTTCGCCATTTATTAGCCAGCAGTCGGTGAGTTTGTTTATTTTGTTATTTCTGCACCCATGGAGATATTTAGTTGCAAAGGTATACCATATTTTAGCATAATAGTTGCGTTCCACATATACCAGTTGTAGGAAACAGGCTGTAAATCGATTACAAGAGTACCTTCAACGTGAGAACATGTATATTTTAACTTTTTAAACCATCAAAAGGTTTGTAGAAAACCCGGTTGTTGTAGCAGTTAAAATTCGCCATGAACTTTTCTAAAAAAATTACATTATAAAAGCATTCAGCTAATTCTTTTCTACTTTCTTGAAAACTCGGCTCATTAGTACAATGATTCAGCTCTGTACCAAACAACAGGCCGGGATAAGGGGAGCCTTCGGGGGGTTCGGACCCAGAGCCCCCTTCACCACGAAAAAGTGGAAGTGAGGCAAGGAAGGAAACAATATTAGAAAAAGAAAAGAGCAAGGAAGAGAAAAGGAAAATTTAACAAAATTTCAATTCATTCAAAATCATTTTTCTGCAGGGGTTGGGTGGGGCTCCTAGGTGAAATCATTTTATAAAAAAATAATCCATTGTAGAGGTTTGCAACGAGATGGAGTGCTTCAAGGTACAAAGGCAGCTATATGGTTGGGCAATGTTGCTAGTCTGCATAACGAAGAACTAACTATGGACTTGATTAACGCTGTGTGTGGGCTTGTGGTGGTAGTGGAGGAGGGGGTTGCTACCCTTGAAATGTAGTCATAAATTTGTGTTTATGATTAAAACTTTTGTGCAATCCAAGGTGATTGAGATACCAGATGTTTGTTGTACAGGCTACAAGCCACGCTGGCAAGGGGTGTGCCTTTCTACCGGTTAATCAATCTTTTGCCAAAAGTAAACTGGGAACAATTGGTGACGCCACCTCTCATAGCATCAAGACGATTGAAAGCTTCAAAGTATCTAAAGAAAATTTAAATGATCAAAATTAAGTTTAAGCAAACGATTTCTACAGGAGGTGCGGTGAAATGTCTATATGGGTGATTGATTGAAGTATTTTATTGTTTTTTATCGCAAATCTTTCACATACGTCCACAATTTTCACCACTTCATCTTCAGTTCAATGCTTTTCTATATTCTTTTCCAATATAATCTCAAGTGTCTCCGCTTCATTCCACGGTTAGTGTGGTACATGCGTTCTCTTTTGCTTAGCGTGATTATGCAAAAGCAAAGGTGATACCTTTGAAGACGGGAATTTTTTTCCGCCATTCACTGGTTTTAAAGTAACGAACATAATTAAAAGGAACTTTTATTCTCGCGCTGAAATCAGATTTATTTTCTTGACAGACCCATTTCACTACGTGTATTCTAGTTTTACTAAGAGATATCTGAAATGTGGTATTTTCGCAAGCTTGGCACGAAAATAAAAGACTTTCCTTGTCACAAACCGGTTGGTATGTGGTAACCCATACACATAAAGGTTGGAAATTATCTTGCACCGGACTCTTCTTAGTTTGTAAAGTTTAATATAATTACCAAATTAAACGAGTCTACAGGATGAAGTTTGATTAGAGAGCTGCTATTTAGAAGGAGACACACCCGAAACTTTAACTTATGTTAATTTTTTAGATCCACTCCAGAGTGAGAAGAGTTATCAATTCATAAGTGAGTAAGATTAGAATAAGTAATAATTAGGGTACCGACTTCTTTTGTCTGATCCTCTTCAATTGATACCATGATACCCGTAGTAAATCTCATATACACCTACTCATACCGAATGAATAGGATTGGGAGGAAAATGCTTTGATCCGAATGTTGTTACCGACAGTCAAAGAAGAAAAACTGTCTGATAAATCAAAACGACTGTTTATCCTTAAGGAGTCTTGAGAGACTCACATGTAAGAAGACAGTTAAACACAGACACAGTGCGTAAATGAATAAAAAGAAGTGTAAGGCTATAAACTATCGTAGTACCATAATAAATTTTGCACATTTTCGTAATTTGCGAAAGGCAACTATTTACATCAGCGGTTCTTAACCTTTTTGGCCCCATGACCCCCTCAGACCCCCTTAATCAGTCCCTTCTACTACCGTGACCCCTGATACAAAAATTAACAAAAACAGCTTGATGTATTTACATAATGTCTAACAGTACTTAGTCAATGGGACTGGAATCCGATCCATAAGAGCGCAAAATTCAATAAAAAACCTACGCCGTCACACTGTTGTTAAAATCAGAGTAAGATTCAAAACTTTGGACAAAACTCATATCTGTCTACCGGGTAGAATAAATTAGTACGTAGGAAGAATGGCATTATTATTCCATCTGTCCAATCTGTGATTTACATAAGTTCATTAAATGTGACTACCCTGCCAAACTCTTCATGACCCCTAGAAAAACCCAAACGACCAGATGGGGTCACGACTCTAGGTTAAAAACTGCTGATATACATGTTGACCGTGTTACATGTAACTCAATTAATCTACTTTGGATCAGGTTAGGAGCTGCAAATGACTTTTAAAGGAAAGAGACTGGCATTGTTATAGCACATTGACAAAATCCATTGACCGTTCTTTCCAACGTAGCAGACGACATGGACCTTTTGTTAAATACTTATAAAAGCTTTTAAGCCAATTGAATCTTCAGGAGATAGACAAAACATGTGACCTTGGCAACAACTTGCTAGGTATATAGGAGAGAGATTCCGTTTTATCTCCTAAAGAACATCCTCCTGGTAACAGCATGTATCAGTTTCCAAAATTAGTGCTTCAGTTAATAATTTTCGGTAAGAATTGTTTTCTCTTAAAGCATTATCTTCGTATGGCTTACTCTCAAAATAAGGGCTTAATAAATCAGAAGCTTCCTTTAGCTGCTGGTGACATGGTATGATTTACTTTAACTATGTATCAGTTCCAGAGTATTTATTGAGAAAATTAACATCTGTTGCCATCTTATGTGACAATTTTTTGTTGTGACGTGTTGCCTACAGAAATATTTCTGGTTTATGATGTGACTTATCCTGTTTGTAGTTTCCGACATTTGGTGTCAAGTTCACAGCACAAAGAAATAAATAACCTATTACTTCTACTGACTACCTAGCTTGATGACAAATTAATTGACGCTCTGAATAAGTTTGCACAGTTTCTTTTATTTCAAGAAATATTTATCCATTTATAAAGATGAGTCTTAAATATTAAAAACAGCTTACCGGAAACCCAGCCGATCGCATGTCAACCGAAAAGTAGTGCTGTAGAATCTACAATACCTTACATGGTTAAGGTATCTAAATTGACTCGGAACCAGAATTGACACACCTACACAAATCGCTCGTTCCCGAACCAGTAATGCTGTGCAAGTTAACTCGAATAGATAGGGTGTAATCAGAATTACATATCCTACAATTTGAAGTCATTTACAAGTATTTTGAAATCAACTTTATGTCATTTTGGAAAGTTTGTACAACTCTATTCTAGCAATAGAAGTGTAATACATAATTGAAAGTGGAACATCCGCAAAACAGCTTATATTACCTATGCCTGGTGTTTGGAACCATTTGTTACCACTGTTAATTTTCTGTTAAAGTCTTTGCTGTGATGTATGATGCATACCTTTGACTACAACCTCATTCAAATTAATTTAAAACTATTTCAAATTTTGCATCTTTACTAGGTCACTTCTTGGCGTAACACAAGTATGTTTTTTCCGCGTTTTAAAGGGGATGTTTTTTTTGCTATTTTTAAAAGAAAAAAGAAGCCTAGATCTGTTTTCTACTGATATGTTGTAGTATCATGTTCCATTCCCTGTGGCTTCTATTTCACAAAATTTGATTTGGCTAGTTGCGGTTTTGTGTGCAAGGTTGAAAATTTTCCCTTAGCCAAAAAAGTGCCATCCTACATCTTAATGGGGATAAACAACAAGTTCTCTTGAATATCTGTATACGAACACACATCGATATAAACCAGGTTTGTCGACTGATAAACTACGTACCTTGAGTATTGGACATTTGGTTTGCCATATTATTCACCGAACTGTTTTGACACAGTAGCAGGCTTGGCGTATTTCTTGGGCAGTTGTATCCCTGGTTTGCGAAACCTTACAGAAAGATTGAGCGAACAGGGTCCGCTCTACTGGAAACAGTGATGGCGCTAGTTGGAGGTGGAGGCATGGCCCTCCGACATCGGGGAAGCCCCGGTCTTCCGGTAAATTCTCCAATTTTGCCAGGAAGCATTGATGTGTACGACAAAGCATGTGATCCGAACGGTTGCCCGATGGTTTGCAAAAATTTGTTCTCAAGAAAGACTGGTTTTTCAATAAAAAATCCCAAATTTTCATCAAGCTTTCATAAATAAACCCCCAAGTTTTCAATTTTTCACGACAAACCCCGCATTTTTAAAATTTTCTTCAGCAAAAGTTTCTCTGGAAAATCGATCACCTTTGTTTGATCTCCGGGGTGCAGCCCCTCGTCGGGGAGAAAGGAGAAATGGTTATATCTGTGGCCAGTATACATACTTTAAATAATGATTAATCTGAGTAATAGAGTAAACTAGGTGAGTACCGACGAACAACGGAAAATATGGGAGTGGCGCCCTCTATAAAGGATAGAAACAATGGGTTTGATAATCAATAACAGATGGTGATAGTTTTAGGGATCACGGGAGGTCTCTGACTGGAAAAGTTTGTCTGCCCTCCAGAGAGTAAAGCCTAGTTTGGGAGAATACCCCTCAAGCCACACTTTTGCCCAGTTTCTCGGAAAAGGTTCACAAGTGCTCTAGCCTGAGAGTGCTAAGGCCTAGTCTAGAAGGCCCCTTCCCCTCCTTCTGTCAGAGAACTCTCTTCATCCCAGTCATAACAACTCAGAATGTCAAAACTAGAGGAGTCTTAATTTTCTTTGTGGTCGAAGAAGAGGTGAGGAAGCTAAGGACTAGCTTTAAGCATTGGGGTCATTAGCAATGATCTCTTTTACCCATTTACATTACGTTCCATAAGCCTATCGAAAAGAGTGGGAAAATTGGCTGCATCTCGGACAAGATTCTTTTAAAAGTACCTAGGTATTTCCTGGGCCAAGCGAAGTGCCCTCACGTGGGTATTTTCGAGTTTCATTAAACTAGTTCTGGTAGTTGAGAGGAAAGCGAAGATTTCGTAATCAAAGATAGGCGTTAGAAAAGGGTTATAAATTCGAATTTTATTTTTTCTTTTATTTTGACGAGAGAAGCTCGTATTTGAAAAAAAAATTTTTGATTCCCTTTACGAAAGGGAATAAATTGGATACAGCTGCATCGTATTTACCACTATTTTGTAAACTTCAATCATATCTCCCCTCAGTCGACGATAACTGAGTGTATGTAAATCCAAAACTGCCAGCCTTTGATCGTATGGCAGATGTTTTAATCCAGGAACCAGTTTTGTGGCACGCCGTTTTACATTCTCAATCAAGATGATATGTTTCATTAAATGAGGATTCCATACTTGGTTGCATACTATAAATGTGGACGCACAAGGCTAGAATAAAGTAACTTAAAAGTTGAATAGTCCAGATATGCAAAAGACCTTCTTATCAAACCCATCACAGAATTTGCTTTATTCACCTATTCAGTAATATGTTTGTCAAAGGAAAGCCTGTTGTCAATTATAACGCCAGCGTCTTTCTCACAGGTTGAGTGTTCCATCAGTTAACCTCTTTCAGACAATTTATAATTATAACAATCTACTGGTGTTTGTCCAATTCTCATGGTCTTACAATTGTCTGGGTGAAAACTTAATAACCAAGTTTTAGTCCACTCATACAAGGAATAAATATCCGATTGAAAGCTCTCACAATCGTCCCTTGTTGCTATTTCATGGTAAACTTTAGTGTTATCTGCAAACAGATAAGGAATACTAGCATTGTGTTATGACTGTGGAAGATCATTTATATAGATGACAAAGAGGATTGCACCAAGAACAGATCCCTGAGGTATACCACATGTGACAGGTTTCCAGTCTGAGGTAGCACCATTAACTATGACTTTTTGTTCACGTCCACATAAAAATGCTTCAATCCATTTTGAATAAATGGGACCAATATTATTTTTTTGCAACTTGTGTATGAGCCTTCTCGGAGGGACTGTATCAAATGCCTTCATAAAGTCAAAATATGCCACATCCACACACCCTCCTTTATCTAAGATCTCTGTCCACTCGTCCATTACATGAATTAACTGTAAAACTCTTGATCTTCCAGGAATGAAGCCATGTTATCTGTTGCTGAACAGCTGGTTTATCTTCATATGCTGAACTATATTATCACGTAGTATGCCCTCCAGCATCTTACAAGCAATTCAAGTCAAACTAATTGGTCTATAGTTTCCAGCGTAATTTCTATCTCTTCATTGGAGAAAGCTGTTATATTTGCACATTTCCAAATGTGTGGTAATCGACTGTTTAAAATGGACGTATCAAATACAATGCTTAATGGCAGAGCAATGACATCACTCAGCTCCTTCAGTCACTCGTGGGTGTATAGAATCCGGTCCTGGAGATTTATCAATCCTTAATTTGTGCATCTCCTTTTTGACAACATCTTCACGCCGTTTATTATGAATGAGTTTAAAATTAACCAAAGAGCCCCACCACAACAAAGGAGCCCCACCACCAAAATAAAGCCAACAAATAGATCTGTCGAATGCCACGTTTTTTGTAGGGGTTGTATAGTGAAATTTTTCACAAAAACATCATTAAGTTTTTGTTTACATTCAAAAATAGTCACAAAATTAAAAAAAATCAAAAAATGCGAAAATGAGGTCAAAACTTTCAAAAAATCATTTCAAACCCTTAGAAAAAAGGCAACCTACCTTTATTTTTTTCTGAATACCTTGGAACCTAAACTAACACCATTAGAGATGAATAAATGGTAGGGGTAGAGATTTTACAGATATTTGAAATATAATTTTCAAAAATGCCTCATTTTCTGCCAAATTCGGTGGTTTCAGGCCCAAACCCCCTCCCCCACAACTAAAAAATCATAATTCCACAATGACAAGTCCGATTCTTTTTATTTGAACACCAATGTATTTTATAAGAATCCTTCCATAAAAATACCAACAAATATGAATAAATGTCAGCGGGCCCGTAGCCACCTTTACATTTTTAGGGGGGCAAGTGTTGTGACTGAGGAGGCATAAAATTGTCTCGTTATTTATTACTTATTAATTATCAGTGGCACCGCCAGACTTTGGTGATTGGGAAGGGGGCACCACCGATGATGTCGTAATTTTACCTCAGTTAATATCCCATGTTCACGTAAATTGCACCCTTTTTATGTGCCCTGCGTTTTTGTACAGCAGTGGGATTCTTCCTTTGTCACAACATAAAGGTGCCGTACTGGGGGAGGGGTGAAAGGGAAGGGAACGTTCCCTCCCCTTTGAAAAAGGTTGATTAGATGCAACATGGTGCTATCTTTGGGATATTTTCGGAGCTGATCATATATGACTGGGAAATGTCCATAATTTAGTATATTCTAAGTTTTGGTTAGGTGAAAGAGGAAACTATACTGTCTAAGAGAAAAAGACGTTGTCAACAAATCTCCTGAAGCCCCCCTCTTTTTTGGCTACAGTACTGCCTTTTATTCGGGATAGCTTTTTACGCAGAAATACGTGCGTGGAGTCAACAGAAACATTCTTTGACTATTACCCAAATTCCCCTTTGCTTCATTTTGCATAAAAGGGCATCTAGGACTGGCAGATACCTGTACAGGGCTCCCGGAAGCTCTGAATCAATTCTATACAATGGGGCAATGACATAATGCTTACAGTAGCCAGGACTTTTCTAACGGGTTGCCATGTAGTATGTCGTGTGATTGTCCTTACATACAATTTGGTGTCACATAAGATACCTTTGAAATAAAATTTTCTGTTAAATTTTTTACGTATATTAGGTACTTAAAAATGGCATCAGAGAGGGAGGCCCATGGCCCAATGGCCCACCTGAATACGCCACTGAATGCTTATTACCTGACATAAAAATGCACATTACAACTGTCGTTTTTTTACTAGTTTTGAACGAAAATCGAACAGCTTCCAACAATGGGGAAGAGGCGGAAGGGAGAGGTTCAGGAAGGTGATATTGGACCTCCCTGATATGTATAGCAAAAGGGGCCAAGGACTAACAAACGCGTTTAAGAGTGCTGTTTCGTCGTAAGTGTATTAACAGTAACCATCTATACCGATAAATGCTGCGCGCGAAGCGTTCGGTAAAAAGTTCTGAAAAATATATTGCGGCAAATACGTATAGTCAAGTTCCAACCTTCCACATAATGCTTCAAATTAGATTGAAAGATACCATACTGATGCATGGCCCCTACAGATGGGCTTTGTCTTTTGAAAATGTTGCGATCAGAATAGTACTGGATACCATTTATTGTTACCTTCATATTGTTCATGACAAGGATTAGAAACCTTGTGGCATGCGGGCGTAGCGCGCCGAAATTTTTCGTTGTATAAGATTTCCATGACAAAACCTGCATTCAGAATCTGCATGGAAACACTTTCAATTACCGAAAAACCTTCATGCCACTCAAAAAGCAAGTCTTTAACCTGGTAATTTATAAATATCTTTGGACTTTTGCTGCTGTGCTTCTCTGGGAGTTGCTATCGGAAGATAGTGATAATTAGAACAACACTGTGGTAAGGTTTGAAGCTCGCGAAGCGCGCGAAAAAATTGATAGTTTTCGAAGGATTCGCGAAAATTCTGATAGTTTGAGAAACATTTGTGATAGCAAATAATAGCAATAGATCCATCACTTGGTCGAAAACACACCTCACCATACCCTCTAGCTTAAACGCCTTTTGGAATCATTTTAAAATTTTCAGAATTTTTCGACTAGGGTGCATGCGCCCCATGCCCTCCGTGACGGCGCCTATGTTAATTATTATGTAGTTTCAATTTTCATCGGGGGGCCGAAATATTTTTGGGGGCATTGCCCCGAAATGCCCCCCGTGGCTACGGGCCCGAATGTCAGGGACAGGGTGAGTTAGAGAGGTTTGAAGTGGTAAACATTTCCAAAATTAAAAAAAATACGTTTTGGTCTGAAACGTACATTTCGAACCCCAAAATCCCATCCTAATATCAAAAATCGAAACCCATAACCACCCCACACTTTTTTCTTTCACCAAAATGTCCATTACGAGCAACCTTACAAAGCATTTTCAGTCTATTCATTGATCAAAAGCCTCTTACGTTCACTGTGCACTGTGCACTGTGCACAATGTGTGCACTAACGCATATAGATCAGTGTGTACAATGTGTATAGTATACAGATAGAGCATGGATTTTCCAAAGTAAAGTGAGCATCTTCCTCATTTTAGCTCCAATTTCCTCAAATATGGTATCAAATAAAAGAGAAAACTGTGCCTTAAAATCGCCTGCACCACAAAATACAAAAACCCTTATGACGTCATCTAATTTGCATATTTGAAAACCATTATGACGTCATCTAATTTGCATACTTGCATACATAATGTAATTAATTACATTAATAAAACGTTCATTCAAATTTCCCATCTTTGCTTTTTCCAATGATATGTAGATTCTTGCAGAGAATATTTTTCTTAATTAACAAAAAAATCCCTGTAAATATTCCTAAAAATACTTAAAAACGATCATATGGAAAAGGCTTATGGAAGATTCTTTCTTCAGCTCCACCATCGTGGCAAAACAAATTTTGTAAGAAAAAAAAATTTGGTTTCGTGGGGGAGCCTTAATGGTCAAGTCAAACAAATAATCCCCACGACGACAGTAGTCGCCTCATCAAATTTCTGGGTTTGCTCTTTAGTAGGGGAGATTCTTCAATAAAAATCCAATTTCCTCAATGAAAACAAAAATGTGAAAGCTTTTTTAATAAAACACGGAAAATTTTGTTTGGCGCTCGGCTCGCCTTTTATTTCGAGCTTGGCATCCTTTCGGCAACCCATTGCATCTGTCGGGGCTAAGAGTAGCTGGCCCCCGTCAGGGGGCTTGACTTCCATGTCAGCGGGCTTGACTTCCATGTCAGCAATTTCAAGCACCACCCTTGGCTGAGCTTGCATACAGTTTTTCTTTTGGGCAATGAAGTATACCCCCAAATTTCGGCGAGCTTCTGGGGCAATCCTTACAGTGCACGCTGTATCACTTCTGAAAATTATTAGCACAAAGGTATCAGTGATTTTTTTTAGAACCAACTAGGGTTACTCACAGAGTTAGAAGCGGGCATCAATGAGTTTTCAAGTAGAAATCTAATACTTTGAGCAATATTCGTAACCTGCTAGTGACGACTTTATGGTTTGAGTTTACTCGAACCACAAATTAATGCAAAAATACTTTTTCCGCTCATGATGAATGTAGGCCTGTTGCAAGCTGTTCATGTAAGATTTTGTTCAAAGTAAAGATACGATAACTGTTAATTGAATTGTAAACCGAGAGGTTTTGTGCCTTCTCAGTGTCATTGGGAGGTCAGATCAAAGATCCATGCTAGTGTTGCCATCGTATTAATATCTTAGACATTTCGGGGATTTCCCCACAGTCTGGATCCCACCAAAATTATGCTGAATCACAGTAGGGCCTTATGGTAGCCCATATGGAAGCATGATCCCCTCACCATTCGAAAAACACTCACTTCTTTACCTATGCTTTCGGAGTTGAAGAAGCACCATCATGACCATAGCCTTGTTCCTTTCACTTGTGAGACTTCCACAAATTCCACGTCTCTGTATCGCAAGAGGAGGCGGAACTTGCTAGCAGGGAAGAGGAAATTTTCGCGTTTACACGTAGGTCCGATTTCTTTAAGTTACCCGGTAGGGCTTGAGACATCATCCCAGTGTGGTCCCCGAAAACTGCCATTATCTAGTGGCATCACTAGCTACAAAAATAGTCTTTTTTGGTGTCCACTTTGCGGTACCGGTGTCCCCTTTTTCAGAATTGATGGCTACGGGCCTTCTCTTTATCCGGTTTCAGCAGGGTCAATGGCAACAAAGCGCCACAAATTATGTCCCTAGAAGCGTGCCTGAATATTTTCCTCTTTTGTTTTATATATAGCCTATGTTATTTTATTTGCTACAGGTACTGTGATATTGATATTTCCTTTAAGTTGTTGGGGCAACTTTTCTCAAAGCAATGATGTGCATGCTAACGCGTGATAGAGTATCAATTCTGGCCTAAGAGGCCAAAGAGGCGCTAAGGCGGGCTAGCAAGCGGCGTTAGCATATTTATTATTGCGTAAGCTTTGCATTATATCCACTTCTGGGGTACGCATATATAGGGCAGCATATCAGAACTTGAGTAACCTAACCTGCCTTACGAGACCCCCAAATCAGCTTCAGTTTTGAGGAGGCATATTTCACACTGACGTGCGTTCTCCAGTTGTATAGCTCAGTGATTCAGTCTTTATAGGTTCTTCGCAAAAAGTGATTATCGCACGGACGGTATAAGGCGCATGGAAAGGTGTGTCGTGCAGTAGACCTTCATTTCTGAGGGTCCAGAAAAACTTGGGGAGGGGAGCTACAGTTCGAAGAATCGCTGGAAGGCACAACGATGTCACTAGAGGGAATGGGAATAATTTATGTGTTCAGATAATGCATATCTGTAACGAGATGTTTTCACCGGATCAATATGGCATAGACATGTAAGATGGAGGATGGTGGCAATAGCATCTATACTATTCGATCACAAAATTTGTATTTTGTGGAAAAATGTTCTTTTGGCAAACATGAATTAAACATTATTGCAAGGGTGATGTTACCCTCTGCAATCGCAAGCAGTCCGGTATACTTATGTTGAAAATTGTTGAACATCCCGTAATGTTAACTGATTTTTCAAAAAAAAAAAAAGTTCCATACGTTCTCTTTGAACTTGCATTCTCATTTGACCAGCTTTTGTATCTTAATGAGATGCGGGATATCTGATAGAGCAGTGCCGGGTTTACGTCGGGGTTAACCGGGACCCAGGCCCAGGGCCCCCACATTTAGGGCACCCATTTGGGTGTCCAGAAAATTGGAGGCATGAGATTCCTTACCGTCCGTCCGTCTGTGGTCAACATGTAAAATACCGACCTTTGTTCGGAACTCCACACTGAATAAAAGTTTTTTTTCCATAAATTAATGGGATCTATAAGGATTCATGGTATTTATTCTACGGCATTTGCGTGACTTGTCACACACGTAACGCCACAAACCCCATGATTTCAATGTTTGCAAATGTAAAGTCTGTCGGTTTTGCAAAAATTGACATCCCTATAGACATTTGTGTGACGTTCTAGCTATCAACCAGCGATCGTTTTCTCGACTCAAGCTGATAAGGAGCCAGTTCAGTGATGGGCCAATCCAGGCACATCAGTCTCAGCATCCTTACTATGGAACCCAATGTTCTCAAAACCATCGACGTCGATGATATCATCAGTTAGTTTGAGAAAGACAATGCCAGAAGAAAGCTCACTCCAAAGATAGCACCATTTGCATCTTTGCAACCTTGAATTAACAAAAAAAAAAAAAAAAAAAAAAAAAAAAAAACCAGCAACGTAAAAACAAACACAAAATTAACACATGAATTGTGAAATTTGTCAATTTCCAGAACATGAGATGTCAAAATTGAAAATAGATACAGCTAGCAAGGCCTATGGGAAGTGCATTTCCATCGATGTGGGAAGCATTTTTTGACAAAAGTTTCTTTCACGTTACGCGCTAACCTATGATGGTGCTCGGCTTAGATAGTGGACCTAATCGTGGAAGGGCCCCAAACTTTTCTGGCCTCTCCCCCACAAGCTAAATCTGACCCTGGAGCATTTCCTTTCTCACCCCTGTTTAAGTGAGATTATTTATCAGAGTCAATGTTCTTATTGTACTTATTTTTTCTGTATGAAAATCGTATTCTTTGGGTTAGTGAAACGATAATTGAGCCCGAATGCCGACATGCATAGTTATTACAAACATGTCCCTTGGCGCCCAGTTAGGGTATGCGAGTTTGTTGGCCATGTAGTTGTGTCATTTGCCGTGATGTACCGTTTGTCTGAAAAAGCACTAGCCTTCTTATTGATTTCTTTTTCATTTTCGAAACAAGCAGTAATTTTCGAATAATTGGGAAAGAAAGAGTCTGTGGAAGGGGTCGAGATCTCCTGAGAGGAGCTACAGTTGGGGATGAAGCAGTAAGCCCCGGGTTGTCTTTCGAACGGCCGGTGAACAACTTTTGAATTGCTTTCTAGCACAAATCGTTCTAAATTGCAAAAATCAGTTGCATATCAGGGTCAGACGTACCCGGCTGAGCCCACTCTTAGGCCGTAAGGAACTGTTTTTCACAGAGAGGGTGGTGATTTTTGCCCGACTCCAGAGTCCAGACCTTATTTAACTGGAGGCATGAAGTTTGCCCGACGGGGGCAGACTTCCCGACGAAGGGAGGAGCAGCGACCCAAACCCCGACAACCACGATGCTGTCGAGGGGTTAGTTGGGGGTGGAAGAAAACCTGTGTACTATACCATGAATTGCGGGACATATATTGCAGAAAATGTGTATATAATTGAGGAAAATAGTTACGCGCTTTTTTAATGTTTTTTCCCGGAATATAAACTGTGAAAAAGCGCGCCAAGAAATTTTTTGGGTAGGCCCACTCTAAAAGGAATCTGTGCTTTTTAAAACTTATATAGGTCAATTGTCCGGGCAGTTGGGTCTTATCTGGCATAACTTTCATTGCACTTCTCTCCTCGAGTGCGCCGTACCGTACGACAGACACAAGAGAACATTAACTAAGTTTAGCTAAATGAGATGAAATTACCGACATTTTCATAAATCCATGTATTCTACTTATGAGGCCTAAGTTACTTGAAAAGTTAGAAAGGGTTTATACGATATTAACCTATAGGTAACAGAACTGAGGAAGTACCTTAAATTTTGGGTTTTATCACAGAAACGACCCTTTTAAAAGCTAAAATAAGTAAATCGACCATGGCTGGCCACAGAATATTCCCTATGGGGGGGGGGCGGGCATAGTCCAGCCATCCCAAATTCCAACACCCCCTATGACGAGGGGTGGTGAAAAGGGGATATAAAGGAGCCTAATCATCCCATGCCATTGCAGGGCATATTTTGCACAATAGGCTATCACGTAATACTTCAAGAGCCTAGTTGAGCACTGATAGTGTTCTTTTGGGTCTGAATAGTGAAATTTTGGTAAGCTTACACAAAAAACATCTTTAATCTTTAAGAAGAAAAATAAAAAAAATAAAAACTGAAGGGGTTGTAGACGGTATCGGGGATAACATACATTGTGTCGAAACCACTTGGACTACCCGATAAAGTAGCAAAACTTGCTCCGTGAGTCGCTCACCAACTGACCCTACCGCATGACACACTAGAGAACGATATGAGATGAAATTTTCCTCTAAATAACCTGTGTACTCCGCTTTCATGTTACTAATTGGTAAGGCTGACAGGAATATGCTATCCAGCTATGTGGAATGGAACTATTGAAGAAACTGAAGTGACTCTTCAGCGCCCAAAGCGAGCCGAAAATTTTGGGTTCTTATTAGCCTGAAATTGTACTCTTGAGAGCAAAAACAGATAAACCGTCGGGGAGACTAGTCGCCCGCGGGGACTGCATACTTTATCGTATCGACTAAGATCCCCGACAAAACAGAAAACATTCCCCGAGGGAGGGCCAGCCTGCCCAACGGGTTAGACATGGCACTGCCCCCCCTCTGGCGCCACACCTGTTTAACCGTCCAATTTTCCGCCCGACTGAGACAAAATATCTGTCCGATTGAGTCAGGTTTCTGAGATTTGGGAGCGGCCGGTACGGTCGTGGTAAACTCTCCCCTTTAAGGCTCTCCAAACAAGGGATATGACCGAACAAGGAATATACAGCCTCATGAGGTAGCCTGGGTGAAATCCTTGGGGCGGGGGAAGTTCATTACTCTATGTAAGTGGGGCAGCAATCCCCCTAATGGCGTACCTATACACAGTTTATACCCAGGAGGATTTCTTCATCACCAAACTACTGAATTTTGATTATCAGCACTTTAAAAATCCAATTTTAAAGCCTTTTGTGTGCACATAAGCCGCAAAGACATCCAGGTTTCCTTGTTGCTAAGGAAAATTTGAATGCCAACCATTCGGCAAACGGCAATGAATCGCTTCAGGAGCGATTTCATTTTTGCCGTTGCGTTTTTCACCACTTGCCGGATAGCGCATTAACGTTGCCGTGTCAGTGTGAACAAACCTTCATTTTACTTTTTAAGAATTATATTTTTGCCGTTGCCGCAGCGTTTGTCGTTGCCGTTACCGTTGCCGGACAAGTGTGAAAGTAGCTGAAATCTAATACGCGCACATATGGCCAGCCAATGCGCGTGTAGTGTGCCTCAGGTAAGTTCGATTTACCGACTCTAGTAGCTCGAGCAGCTCGAGCCAGCGTTCAATTTGCCAAAGCGTCATCAAAACGTCACAACTGGAGCCGGCCAAAACGACCAGCTTGCCGAGGTGGTCTTCTTTAGCCTTACGACGTGTTTTACGTCACACGGTAAGACGACGACACACAAAAAAGACTTGCCGTCCTGCAAATCTGTCCCTGTAACTCTTGAATAGGGTTAAGACAACTTCCTACAGCAAAGTAAGTGGGAGTTATTTTCAATTGTAAACAACTCCGCTGTCAGCTCACAGCTTGTAAGCACTTTCACATTACATTTGGTGCCGTTTGAAACGGTTTTTGATTCTCGTAGGTTTGTCGGAACGGGGAACCTAGACTACCGTTGAACTTCAGTGTGCCTGCATTAGGGAAGCTCGATACCTCCGATTGCTGGAAAACAGATTTATGTTTCAGCCAAGAAATGTAGCCATTACAACGTTTTGTTTTCTCGTACGACCGTTCACTTTGAACGTTTCTTCGATATCCAGTGATCAATCGGCAGGCCTCTATGTGTACTGCTGCATACAGTGTACAGAGCATGACGTGTGGATGGTCTGCTTGCTGTAGGCGCAAGGTTTCATCATTGGCTGGTACTAATTGAAGACTTTAATCATTGCTAAATGCACCCAAGGAATCATGGGAACTGGGAGTATAAATAATGGGCTAAGTAAGTACTGGCGCTACTGCTGTATTGTTTATACTCCCACCAATTTTGGACGGCAAACTTACAGCATACACAAAAACAGTTGAACATTTTGATGGAAAGATATGCGTTCTTTGTATCACAATTGTGTCTGGCCTAGGGCCCTGCAGATCTCATCCATATGACTTCACAGAAGAGAAAGTTCACACTCCAATGGAGGCAAGCGGGTATCATTGCAACTTAAATCAACAGATAAAAGAGAATAGACTGAAGGAAGTGAACCAAAATTGAGGACAGCTGATTTATTTACCGGTGGGATATACGCGAAAATTCAAGGCACGCCCGTGAGAAATCTTCGTGCGTGCAGTATGAATCCAAAATGACGTCGCGTGAAGTCAATGTGTAAGGTCTACTGAGCGGGTGTATAGACCTTATGCATATGTCGTCACAGAGCCGAGAGTGCTCCGTCATTAGGAGAAAAGCGCGTATCATTGCTAGTTACACCAGCATATGCAAACAGCTGATTCTTCAACCAATCGGATACGCGTAGAAGTCTGCTACAGGTGTGTGCCATGTGCTTCATTGTTTTGCTCATAAAATGACGTCAATGTATATGGTCTATAGCCAAGACAACTTCTGCGCATAATAAGTGACGGCTAGCAAGAGAAATAATAGCAGACTTTATGGATTAACTTATGTCATACATACAAAGAACCATGGGAACTAAAAGTTTAACTTTCAGCCAGTCAATAGTACAGTAGTACTAGCGCTAGTGCTACCGTTATCTAGCTATATCAATTAGCACCTACTTGTGGCAGAGCGCCAGTGTTGACCGAACTATGTCTCCAGTCCTTTCAGCTTGTCAGTGTTTTCAAATTAATGAAATCTACACATTTTCCATCAATTTGCAGCAGGAACCCCATCTTTTCATTCCCAGAGTTTACCATGTCCATTGGCGGACTGCTGTGTATGTTGTCAGGGTGGCTAAAGGCTTTGTAACGATCAACTGGGCCGGTTGTTTATACTCTCAGTTCCCATCGTGCATTGCAATCATTAAACTCTGCTTCCCTTAGCTAAAGCTATGTTTGCTCTGCATTCAGCATACCAAGCTGAAACGTGCCGACGCCACCTGAAACCATCTTTTCATGAAATTCAGAAATGAAGGGGGTACATCAAAAATGTCGAGCTGAAGTAAGCACCAACAGCAACATTCGCCTTCCCTTTAAAGTATTCAGACCATCGACACGGTTAATCCTGGACCATGGATTAATGCTCTTCGTCAGATTTGTAAACAGATGTCACCGACCCACTGTTTACATGAATTGTATATATATCTGCTACACTAGGGAAGCAAAAGGATGTCTCGGCATGAGATCAGCAACCCCTTGCACTGCCCTCTTGTTGAATGAGCACAGTAGCAAATTTTGCCCAAGGATCTCTTCACAAAATTACAATAACCAGGATGTACTGATAATAAAATGCATACAAATCGTAGTACAAAATTTGATTTAACTTAATAAAAAAGTGTAGTTAGATAAAGTGAAGCCCTGGTATTCTACATGAGTGCTAAAGTTGGCTTCTTCTTAGTACAAAAATGTGTAACTTAAGCTATTTTTAGCTCTAGAAATGAGCAAAGGAATGAGATGACAGACTTACAAGAATGTTTGGATAAGCGCCTCCTTACTATATAAAAAAGTGCAAATTTAGGTACATACCATTTGTTTCAATATGTCATGGTGAATCTAAAGAGGCCGTGATTCATTCAGAAAAGAAAATTTTGACAAAAGAACATTTTTCTACGACGATTTTTATACAACGTAATTACTAATAGCTTTTCATACTTTAACAGAATGCTTTTTCAATGTGATGGAAGTGACCTGTAATGTTTCGAAGAAAAGTATCGCCATTTTGTGGCTCTTCACTCAGATGTTTTGGTACTTCTTCAGCGGTTACAAATGCCAGAAAACTGGAGGTGAGAATGGGGAGTAGCACTAACTTAAAGTCTCACTGGGTATAGTTTTACGGAAAAAATCTCAAACTTTTAATTATTATGGAAGTATGCAAGCTAAATGTATTTGCAGGACTGAAATGACTCTTTGATAAATTGCCGAAGGCAAAAGGAATCTATGCAATCACGATGGCGTGAATATGTATGTGTGTAGCTTCTTCGTGATGCTTCGCTTATAAAACACGGTATCTCAAGATAAGGGTGATGGACACTTTCGTATTTAACCTATGGATTTATCAAAGTAACAGATAGAACCATATTGTTTTTGGCAGAGATCAGAGGTGATGTGGGGTCACCAGCCTAAAAGGAAAAAACTAAAACCCTCGTAACACAATATTTTTTTCAAGATAGGAATGGTAGATACTTTTCATACTTACTGCATAAATTAATCATATTGAGAGGAAGAATTTTGATATTTTTGGTTTAGTTTGGAGGTCATGTGAGCTTACCAAAGATTGTAATCTAAAACTGTATTTTTTTAAAAAATAATAACAATAATCAAAATTATATCTCCAAGGAGCAAATATAGATACTTTAGATACATGGCTTGTGAGTTCATTATGGTCAAAGACGAACCCTCGTGTTCTATTTGATAGAGGTCAAGGTTATCTGAGGTCACCGGACCTAAAACAACGAAACCTTGGAAATCTTTGTAAATACAAGAGCACAGGGTGCATATGATCAATACTACTGAGTTCATACTTGATATATCGCCTTATCATATTGAGAAGAATAGTATTGGTTTAGGACACTAGCGGTCAAAAAAGCAAGGTCTGTGAATGAAAATTATAAGAAGTAAGTTGAAATAACTGGCGTATATCATACCCAATGTTTTAGCAGGCACAATTTCGCACAAATTGAAAGTATATAATTAAAAGCCTGCATTCCACTAATTATCGTGGAAAACCATCTCGACTACCAAATTCTGGCCCTTTCTCATGATTCGTACATGTTAGAACAGCGTGGTAATAGTCCATGTTTCTTCTGCGTCTATACTCCTTATTAACCTTTGAGGTCCTCTACCCAGTGGCGTAGCTACAGGGGGCAGGGGCAATTACTCCTGGCTCTGCAAAATGGAAGATTCAAAAATTTGCCATCTGTGAGACTAGATCATCAAGTGAGGTCAACTACAGTGCGTTTTTCCCCAAGTTGAGGGAGTTTTGATACAATGTATGTTTTCACCGCGCTTTGCGATTCCGCGGTTCAGATTCATAAGAACACTATCAGTGCGCAACTCGGCTCTTGAAGTATTAGTTATAGCTCTTTTAATCCCCTTCTCACCACCCCCTCGACATAGGGTCTTTCGGAACTTGGGGAAGCTCGTATACCCCTGACCCCCTTGTCTGGAAATTTCTGTCGCCACCCATGGTCGGTTTACTTATGTTAGCTTTCAAAAGGGTCATTTCTGCGATAAAACTCAAAATTTTCGGTACTCTTTGCCCATTCTTCTTCAGTTCCGATCCGTTATTTATAGCTAAATAAAGTACAAACCCTTTCCACCTTTTTTACAAAGAACTTAACAAGTAGAATGTATTTATTTATGTAATTGACGGGAATTTCTTCTCATTTCGCTAAACCTAGGTAATGTTCTCTTGTGTCTGTAGTGCTGTACGGCGAGTGATCCGAGGAGGGAAGTACAATGTAATTTAGCCCGATATGGCCCAACTGCCTTGCCAGTTGACCTATAAGCTTAAAATAAGTACAAATTCTTTTAAGTGTACAGGTGTAGGCTTACCCAAACAGTTTTTACGCTTTCGCACGCTTTGCAATTTTACAGCTTAGATTTCGGGAAAACATTAACTCAGCGCGAAAACCATGTTCCTCTAGTAAAATTATACACATTTTATGCAATATATGTCCCGCAGCCAGGGCTTTCGCGACTGGGGGTGTGGGTGTCTCACCTCTCAAAGTTCGTCAGAGCTACGGTAGTCGGGAAATCTGAAATACCAGTTGGAATTTCCGATTCCTCAGTCTAGCATATTTTTCCGACTGAGCCTATGTCAACTTTGTA
>WURT03359582.1:0-23811 GCA_009936505.3 Holothuria glaberrima | reverse complement strand
TGTTTTCGCCTTTTGTACTGGCGGAATTGACCTTTCGCCTAACCGGTCGATCTAGCGTTATATATATATATATATATTTCGCTTATTGCAAATTAGGGCGAAATATCATCTGAAAAAATGCACCATTGGGAAAAACAAAAATGTTTCAGCTTAATGTTTTTACATGCTGTTTCAATGGGAAAACGTAACTCAATGGTAAAATCTACTTAGTACTCGATGTACTCACAATTACTTCAATGTATATGACATTACGTACACATATCCATTAACAAGTATGGCTGAAGAGCCATTGAAATAACGTGTATGTATATCTTAAAATCCAAAGGGGAAATATATGCCTATGTATTTTATTGTTTTTTTTTTCGCCTTAACGTTTTGGTGGTATACCGATTTCGCCCTATGGGTTGATCCAGCGTTTATATATATATAGATGTATATATATATATATCTATAGATTGGGATTTAGGCGAAATATGACATGAAAAAACGTGACTGTTGGGAAAACTCGACCTTAAGGCGAAAAAAACGTTTCACCTTAACGTTTTACACAGTTTTTTATGGGAATGCGTAACTGTATACGCAAGTTTGATTTACCATGTAATGTGTATGCAATTACTTTACTGCACACCAACTTACGTACATGTATCCATTAACACGAAGGACGTACGGGCCATTGAAATAACGTGCATGTATATCTCAGAACCAAATGGGGAAATATCATCTTATGTATTGTATTGTTTTTGTTTTCGCCTTTTGTACTGGCGGAATTGACCTTTCGCCTAACCGGTCGATCTAGAGTTATATATATATAGGAATATTGCTGCTACCAGTAACTGTACTCTGAGTATATACATATATATATATATATATATATATATATGCATGCTGGGTACTGTGCCTCTGTCTTAGAGGAGTACTAGACAGAAATTTGTTGTTTAAATTAGAGGAGGGGCTAAAAGTAAATTCAGAAGGAGAATTTGCCCTATGGGGGAAACTAGAAAGCCTTCAAGATAGGTAAAGCATAGGCAAGGGAACTGAGATAATTACATCACATTCACATTTCAAAACAAGCTTTGCCATACAGCCAAAATGCACATACCCTTTAAAACAGTTTATAAATGATTTTTCACCCTAAAGCCATTTTGAGTTCAGCACACAAACGATGCAATTACCTGGAAACAATAAGTAGCTCCCCCACATAGATCAGAACAGGGAAAGTCCCAACAATAATTTGCACAATTGTTTGCTCTATAAAAATTAAACCCTGAGAATCTGCTAATAGAGCCAATAAGTATTTCAAATCTGTACTCTTTTCTGAGAAAATAACCTCAAGTCCACTCAAGTTGAATGTTGTTCAGTAATATATCATAACTCTGTAGGCCTACCTATCAATATTAGCATTCCAACCACTCAATGTCATCATTTTGTTATTAATGGGGATAAACAGCACCCCCAGCCTCATTTTGCAACATCCACTAAACCTTGTAAATTTTATCTTTTATTTTGCAGCATGACTAAATCTTGTGAACGTCTTCTTTTTCCCCTTTCCAGAACCTTATACCATGTTTCCAACATTAAAGGGAAAATGCAGTCTCCCCCCCCCTCCAATTTGAATGAGTGTGCCCCATCATCCTAGTTCAGGAATGGCCCATATCAATCATGTGACAATATGTGTGTTTACTTATTTGTTAAATTCATGTAGAAAAACTCCTTGGTTTACCTTCAAAATTCAATGTTTGTATACAGAAACATGATGAAAGATACTTGTGAGCAAATCTGAATGAGGTAACGATGATTTAGTGACAAAAATATTTACACATGATTAGAAATGACCATATAGGAATGGGATACCAGGATATACTAATTCAAACAGGGATAACTGCATTTTCTCTTTAAATCAACTATAATTATCACATCAGTTGCTCTTAGATTTGATTCACCTATAAGCCACCAACATATAAGTCCAGGAAAATGCCACTCGACCCATGCTGCATATTCGGATCATGGAGGGAATTTTGCAAATATCAATTCAAAGATTATTTGGCAATCTCAAACACTAATTCCTAGAATAGGGTGGGTTTTAAAATAAAATTTTCCTAAAATAATTGAACAAGGTTTAATTTTTTAATCAATAAGGTAATGAAGTTCAAGACTATTTCAAAACATTAATATGGCCATTTTTCATGACTCAAATGTAAAGATATATATTTGCAATATATTTTCACAATTAAGACTCCCTGATTTTGGAATCTACATGCCTTCCTATTTAATTCTTGCAGTTAGAGGCTGGCAGAAGATAGCAAAGTGGGAGGGAGCCCTCAGAAAGACTAATGCCACTAAACTCTTTGCTTTGCCTGTTACACAGACCTGAAGCAAACATACACTTGTCAAGGAAGTACTTCTCATGATCTTGTATACAATAATCATACCATTCACCACTGAAGACCCACCATAGCCCTAAGTACACAGAATACAAGTTACAATTAATTCCTGCTCATTCAAAGATTTTTTTTTTTTGTTTATCTTCACAGTTGCATTCATTTGTGTTTTGCAAAATAAATTGTGCAATGACAAGATCTAAAGTACTCTTAGTTTAAAATCCACGGACAGATATTTTGCAGACTGTATGCAGCTTCCCTGAGCTTTATATACAATCTTTCCTTTAAACAATCACTTTCTGTAATCCCCTCAGCTATACCCCATACCATTCAAATTACATATTTGAGAAGTGCAAGGAGTTATGCAGTGTCCAAGATATTGCAAATTAATAAACACATTTTTGGGAGGAGGGGTTGAATAAGAGGGGAGGAGCTCAGGATATCATATCTACTTCTCACGAAAACAACTTAGGTCAACCGCATCTTCAATACCCCTTAAATTTTCATTTTTACCAAATAATTTCATAATAGAGTACAGTACAATACCTCCATAATTAATATGACAAAAAGTTGATATGTATCAGATTCAGATTCAGATTTATTTCTCATATGTTCAGTTGTAGAATACAGACATTCATATAATATTTACAGAATAGAACATATACTGGACACTAGAAAAACACTAAATGTTTATCAAAGCCAGTGACCAAAAACAAAAAACAACAAAACAACTGAAAGTAAATTGAAAACTAAATTACAGAAAAAGTCAGTATTTGCAGAAGCTCCATCACACAAGAATATATGTGGCTCACTTCCAAAAAAGAAAAAAGAAAAAACAGCCTATTGCCTTATATTACTCATTCACATTTCACATCTGATGAGATACCTTGTGCATCTGGTTCGAGTGACCCATTGAACTTCATTATATCCTGTCTACCATTTCTTTCCTCTTTCATTTTTATTGAGATCTTTTTTCAAAAGGAAGGAGAGATTTAGAAAATAGGAAATACTAAAAGGCCAGGTGAAATCAAATATCATAAACAATATGTAACATGTAACTATATAGCCACTCTTGACATATGAACCCAAAACGTGACTATTTGAAAACAGGAAAAGATGTATGACTTCCAAACTGGATTAACCTGGTTAATTTTCCCTTGTTTTAAATTAAGTATTGAAAAGATAAAGGTAGCGTGAGAATGAAAATTACTTTGTCCACTGCATGTACATCAATGACCCCAGAGCAAGGGCATGGGGGGTGCTTACTAGAATTTAGAATTTCTTCCTCCAAAGTTGAGCTGTGTAGGCTGGACTGTATGTGTTAGGACCTCCAATAAATGTGCGTAGGATTTAACAGATACCACAAATGTTTTGTGCATTGCAACTGAGGCAAGGGGATGGGGTGGGATACTGCTTCACAAATGGTGTGATATTGCTGAGTTTGCCTTCAGGATTGAGTTTGCATTCTTAAAGTTGAGTAAGAAAATAATATCTATAGTGGGGTTGAACCTGTCACTTACATGCAAACTAAAATTATTGAACTGGCAGAGAAAATTAGTGCAGTCTTCATTGCACTTGAAATGAAATCCAAATTTGGTGAAATATATTCATTTTAATGCTCATGTGTTTGCATAACCTACAGGGTTTCCAGCATTCCATGAAAAAAAATCCACAATTTTTCCCTGAGTTTTTCCAGGTGAGTTTTCTTATTTCCAAGATAAAAGCAGACAGAGATCTGACCTAGTGACCTCGTGTAAACATTGGCAAAGGCACATCTCATTAAATTCAAATCCCAGCACGAAACAGCCTTATGACGCAACAAAATTTTCACGATAGTTCGAAATTAATTACTCACCAAAAACCCATGGTATAACAAAAGGATGTCTTTAAAAGAAAACAAGACCGAGTTTTTCAGGAATGTCTAAACTGAAAGTCTTCAAGATTCCATGAGATAACGTAAACATGTCCGACCAGCATGGCTTTGCACGCCAAAGTTAGGCCAAAGCGAGCTAATGGCTAATGGTTCCGTAAAATTATTTACCATGGTTGTAGCTCTTGCGATTCCACACCTAAATTTTACCCCACTTTGGAATGAAGTTGGATAGTAAGACGTTCAGTCACAGAACGAATTGACAACCTATGGACACACGCAAGTCACTAGGAGAACTGCGGCCATTTTGTTGATGCCTTCAGTCCACCTTTGGCTCTATACTGTCTTTGATTCATTCACACTGTCATGTTAAAAAAAAAAACTGAGGGGATTAGTCAAAGAAGTGCATGCAGTGCCAGCTGTAGTGAGGGAGCAGAGCATGTGAAATAAGTTTGCAAAATTGGCGATTCTGTTTTGAGGTGTACAGCATGTTTTTCAAACTGTTCAATAGGACTTAATTGAGACAATTTAGCAAAAATGGACCAACCACGTGCCTGTAGCCATACAGTTAGTGCTGCATGAAGATGGGGTGGGGTATTTCATGCCATGTTCTTGCCCATACTAAAATCTACTTCAATATCCACCGCTCTCTCGGTGGATTTTTTCAGCACTGTACACTGCAACTAAACCACAAGGAGAGATAAGACTTCCTCTCTGTCCCTACTCTTCACAACTTGTGTAAACAAACTCTCTCAAGTGTAAATAGGCTACTCTGTAGAATACAATGGCTAGCCAAACACCTTCTGCAAGACTATTTAATGGTCAAGTGAACAGTTAAGTGACCATGCAGGATTACTTGGCAGAGAGTTTATACTTAATTTAGCAGAAGTGTGGAGACAAACAAAAGGTGCGAACACAGTCTCCATTGGCAGAAACACCTCATGTCTTTGGGATAAAAGCAGTGGAGGCATCGGTACGTTCTTTTAAATCGTTCACATCATACAGCTCGGAGAAACCCGTGGATGTGAGAATAAGCCGATTATATCCAAGCTAGTGACATCGTTTGCACGAGTACTGTAAACCGGAGAACAGGCTATACGGGACTGTGCTTAATATAGATGAAATAACGGCTCTAAATTAAGGGCAGATCTATGACTGAAAAAGGAGAGGTTTCCAAATTGAAAACCCCACCATAGTCAATCACACCTTGGAGACTTCTGTTTGGTCACAATGTACAAGTGGTCTTCTTAACTTCATAATTGAACCAGACAAATTCCTGGACTTTCACCTGATTCCAGGTATTTTTCTCAAATTCTGCAACTTTTTTCCTAACAGTGTAAGGGGAAGTCATTTTACAGATATTTTGTAATTTCCAAGATGAATGGCAACCTTATTTAATAAATTGCTAATTTTTACCAAGGTTCATGTAATGGCTTTTTGAGTTATACTTAGGCAACCATAGAACAGTGCTACAGAGAGAAAAGTTACCTGAACACTTGCCCCCTCTCCTTCTCTTCCCTTTGGTAAAAGGACAATTTCCCAAAGGTTCCCCTCAAAAAGCTCACATTCTATAATTTCTTGATTCACAAGACAAATAGGCAATTTTCCAGTGCTGTAAAAATTATACTATTTGCTCCATTCCTGATAACAGTAATAAGTACTTAATTTTTTTTTTTCAAGTATGATTTTTCTCTTAAAGTCTCAGAATATTACATCTCACCACACACACAACCCAGTGGCACATGCCACATCTCCCAATTTTTCCCGGTGGTGGGGGTGGAGAATACAATTGAATTTAATGTACAACCTTTCAAATGTAGAGCAAAACCAAAAATTGTGGGGGGGGTTAGAAAATTAAAGCTATCTTAACAGGTCTATTTCCATTATTTTCAATCTGTGGCAAATGTTCACACCTTGCATTTTCATACACAGCCTTGTACAGATGAAGCAATTAAGCAGCCCTTAATACAAAGTACCTAAATAAGGTCAAACAGCAGAAACTGGTAGTTGACCAGATAACTGACCCAGTCAATACACTTTTCTGATAACAGCCTAGTGGGGAGTTCCCCTCACAGAAGAATCAACCTGGTCAAACATTTCCTACCACAAATCTGCTCCACTTCTTCTACGTTTGCACAGGATGTATTTCTTCCGTGTATCAAACTTGAGGTTGGTAATCAAATACCAACAGCCACTTGGCACCAGAGAGTCTACACCTTGCCCCGGAACTTTTCGTCAAAATGGCAAGCATGGAGTGTATGTATTCATTGAAACAGGAGAGGCTGACCACAATACTTCTCCCTCCTACATTTTGCTTTCTCCATACTTCTCACCTCCTTTATATGAAATGGTTCAATCCAGTTACAATTATTTCACGTTGGAATTTTGCCTTTCTTTGTAAAACACACTCCCCCTTAAATGGTTGCTCTGTTCTTTAAATCTTCAGTGTGCTTCCTGAGTGTAAACTCAGAAGCACGTGAGTACAGGAAACCCCTGCCATCTTTCGAGCATAGTCGACTTCCTATCACTCTACAATACCGGTTATCCTGTTCCTTCGACTGTTGGCAATACACAGGGACCGGAACTTCTACTTCAAGCATGTTGATCCAAGTTTTGGTCAAAGATTAAAAGCAAATGCATTTTCTTTTTTAAAAATGCTAATATCAAGTTGCATCATAGTTGGAAAGGGTGTGGGATAAGTCTTCCAACTTTGACCAACTGACCGAGAGATACACAGCATTATCAAAGACTCCTTGAGCATACAAATTACTAGATTTTAAGATGTTTACCATCATTGTGTAATCCCTACATACAACTTTCTTTCTCAGTGTAACTGGAAGCCCAATGATTTAAAAAGTGTGTTACTTGGGAACAATGAAGCCAGTTCACCCTCCCACTAAAAACAGAGATCCCCTTTTTCCTATCTCCACCCTTTTAAAAAAAACCAAAACCAGAAAAAAAATCTGCAAGATGGAACAGAAATACCTCAGACAAGAGCCATCCACTATTATTTTCATCGAGATAAGTCTGGGTGATATAAGTCTGATAACATGGTAACCTGGAGGAGGAGGGCAGGGGAAGGCAAGAAGGGTGGTAGAAGGGGGCAGAAGAAGGGGACAAGGTTGGTAGTACGTCATTGTCAACATTTCATATTCCTTCACCCTCTGTTGCCATCTCTTACAAACTTTGAAGCAAATACACACAGTGATAAAAGTAGGAATTGACTCTCATCCAGAATTGCCACTATTAAATAAAACCAACAAATGCTTGTATGCTTTCAAATTTGTTGTCAAATCACCTAAAAACCCTTAAGTAACATGCCACAATGGATCAAGTAATAATTCAAAAATCCTCCTCTACCTAAAAGCTAAGATCTCAACATGCCAAAAAAAAAGGGGGGGGGGTCAGCAAAATAGTGTTTATCATATAAATTTGAGTTAGACTTGGTGTCAAAAGAAGGAAGGATCATGTAAAAGGACATGTGTTTTATACTCCTTTCCCCTTTCCCCGAAATCATTTGAACTTTTGTTTGAGAGAAAGACAAAAGTTGGACCACTTTACATCATTTTGCTCTAGGAAACAGGGAAAAAAACGATGTGCATTACATGTGGCCAGCATTTTCCAGTTATTAATAACAGCTATTTCGGCAGAAACCTTTTGTCAGTTAACCTTTACCCATCATTTTACGTTTTTTGTTTTATCAGAATAGCTACAAAATGACAATGACATGTCAACATTTCAATTAAATTCTACAAGAATTTTAAACTTGATTGAAAGAACAGAAGAAAACGTACATTTTACGTCATTTATACCTTACGAAGGAGAAAAGGAAGGATGTGGAACATAACATTTTACTTATTCTGTCTACTAACAGGAAGGAAAAACTGAAAACGTAAAGCACCTTTAATTGATGAAGGTGACCTTCCGCTTGATTTGAAAAACATTAATGACGTGCAATTTTTGTTTCCAAGCTTAAATTAGAAACTCAGGGCTGCTTATTTTGTGGAGCTGTGATGTGGGGAGAGTGCCACCAGTACCACTGTGACATCGGTAGAGTGCCACCTTTATACAAGACCTAAACATTGCCAGAAAACAGTACTTCTGTAGATGAAGTTGTTCAGTAGTTGTAATAGATATGGCGGGGTAAAGTGGAAGCAATTATCTTTTTTATGTTCGACACAAAACTAATGCAACTTAACTGACAAAAAAGTGCATTTTTCACTAAGGCTCTGAAATAGTTCCTAGCCTGATGAAAGGACCATACTCTGAAGGTTGCGCTTTGATGTCATTCCTCAAATACAGGGAGCAATTTAGCAATAAAGTGAAACTTACATTTTTCCTTTTTATTCTATTTTTGTAGGGGAGGAAGGAAAAATTAAAATCATCAAGCATATTCAACTCTCTAAAAGGTTAAAGTCACTTCCAGTCTGATTTAAAAAACATGAATATTTGATGCACTGTAAATATAGTCACTATAGCATGACTAACATGGCGGGTCACACCTATCAACCGACTGCATGGCCAAGTGGTTAGAGCATCCGACTTGCAGCCAGAACGTCTAGGGTTCAAACCCTGGCCGGGTCATACCGAAGACTTTAAAAATGGAACCTACTGCCATTGTGCTTGGTGCTCAGCATAAGCAGTGGAGTAGGGAAAACAAGCCAGTGAGCCACAACTGGAAAAAAGGCCTTGGCCGGCTCGACTTAAACCAATTGGTTAGAAACTGGGCCGTAAAACCTCATCTAACTACACCTATCAAATATGCTACAGTATTTTGAAAAAGAAACTTACGCAAATGCACACTATTTTAAAAATGATGAAGGCTACAATTTCAGTGGGTTAGAAGGGTGTGTATGAGAGAGGAAGGGAACTTATGCATGTCCACCCTCCTGGAAAAAAAAGTCCTCAGATACTTAAAAAAAATACATTTCTGTCATGCTAGTAACAACTTAGGAAATAAGTAAATTTAAAATATGGCAACACAACTGAAGTTGTAAGTTTGCTAAATTTCCTGCATTTATCTCATCAAAGACCTGTAGTTGGACATTCCATTATTTGATCAGAATTGTAGGCCACTACATTATTTTTATCTATGCTAATTTATGTATGCTAATTTTAAGTAAATGTTAACTATTTGTTGTCATATCCTATTTATAATAATGTTCTCACATCTTTATAATGGATTTTAATAAACTACGGAAAACTTGAAACTTATCAAGCCAGTGAAATGACAAAAATGAATGTTTTGGAGCTAACAGTGGAAATTCTTTTAGGTTACACATGGAAAAAAAAACATATTTAGGGGGGGAGGGGAGGTAGGACTACATGGTTAGGGGTTCAGACAATTTGCTTTTAGCCAGCTCTTCATCAAGGGCAAAGAGTCATTTTGATGAAGATCATTACTGCAGGACTGAAATATCAAACTCAATGACACTGAAATTTATGCTGAGTTTTACTAATCTTCTATAAAAAGAGCTTTAATTTTTTAATTTTTGTTTTCTACACTGAAAATTGTTGCAAAATTAAACTGTACAATATTAATAAAACTTCAGAAATAAGATAGAACCTAAATAGTTTACCTGCAGGTCTATATAATCAGTCTGTTCACAACCAACAATAGTTGGAGTGTTATGTACTCTTAGGCCTAGGCAGAACCCCACCATAGATTGAATGTCAACTAGATGGAAAATTCACTACACGATTAACTGGACCAAAAATCTACATAGGATTATAGCAAGTGTTAGGATTAGGGTTTTAGGTAGAGAATTAGGGTTAGGACTAGGATAAGGATTAACCTAGGATCCAAGTGGATATAAGAATTAGGGTTATAGTTAGATCTTCTGTCCAGTTAACCTTCAATCTTGTGAACATTTATTCTAATGGACACTGCTCAGCCTTTCAACTAGTAAATTGTCCCATTTAGTAAAGTGCAACTATGGTAAAGTCAAGATGAATGAGTAACTGGTTTATAATGGCACTGCACAGTAATAGTTGTCTTCATTTTATCTATGACATTGTGTTGGTATGGTAACATATATATGATAACATTGCTATGGTAACATACCCTTCAATAGTAGTGCTTCAAAGTTGTTTTGTGTTTGTGTTTCCTTCCTTTACAGTTTGCTTCAACCTTTTCTGTTAAAAATATGGTTTTTAGTTTATTATGTTTTTTAGTTTATGTTTTAAAGGGAAATAATGCATTTAAAATACTTTAAGATAGCATACAAATAAAAAAAATTGCAATCATTATTAAACCATTCAATCGCACCCATAAACTCCAGCAAAAGCTTTTCCTCCTCAAAACAATAAGCATTACATGAGTTACAGATGTTACACATTTGCAATTTTTAAAGTTTGGACCAACAAGTTTATATTCCTGAGCAACAAATAATTAAATTTCTTCTTAAGAACCTTCCTTCTTGTAAAGAAAGATATCATGCTGCTTTATTTTGAGTTATCTAACATTCTATTTATGATTCTATATCTATAAACATTGGTTTTAAAAATATGAGAACACTACAACAAACACATTTCCCTTTAATCTCCTTGCACATAGATAGCCTAGATTATTCGAAAGTATTTAACTTCAGACAAATGTTTGGCAGTGACAGATGACAAAATTTTGCTGCCAAAAATGATCATGCAAATTCTCAGAATCATTTAAAACATCATCTGTATGGGGTGAGAAAAGCAAACAGTGAACAAACATTACACCTGGTATAAGAATGCAAAATTTTGAAGTAAAAGAAAAGACCTTCAGTGACCTCTTCAAGAACAAAAGATAAAGAATGTCTCGCCTTACAAGCAATAAAACAAATTGCCACATTTGGTTTAATGGCATATATTTCATAGTTTGAGTACAAAACTTGGAGTACGAAGTCTAGAGTACTAGCAAGTACAAAGCCCTGTCTATGAGTACCAGTTTCAAAATTTCTGAGTACAAGTAGGATGCTAGCTCCCTGATACATACTAAGAGTATGAGTATGTGCTTAAAGGGAAAATGCAGTCCCCCAATCTGAAGTAGTGTACCCTGGTATACTAGTTCAGGAATGGCTAAAACCAATCATGTGCCAATAATATTTTTGTTACTTATTTCCTAACATTTATGCAGAATAACTCATTGGTTTACCCTCAATATTCAATGATTTTACACAGGAACATTATGAAAATACTTGTGAGAGAAATAAGAGGAGATCAGTAAGATTTAGCAAATTTTTGAAAATAAACATGGGGGACTGCCATCTCCCTTTAAGTACCACAAACTTAAGTATGCATACTTTGAACCAATCCTATGCCTTGAAATATCTTTCTCCTACGGATGACGTCTTGGCTGACATGAGACACTTTACAAAACAAGGAATCATTCCTGCTAGCAGAATGGTCTTGTTCACGGAGCAATATACCAATATCCACCAAGTGCAAAGCTTACATTAAAGTAAATTGTCCCACCAGAAAGGGACTGAGAGAGACCATGGACATACCAACTTCACAAATTTGGAGAAAACACAGGCTCCAAAATTCATTCTCATTTCTATCAGACCTGACAGTGAAGGAAAATGCTATGGAACTTGAGTGCTACCTTAACTATGTTATCAAGTTTGCCAGGTTCTTATTGTAGGCTACAGGTAAGTGAGGGTAAAAATATAAGAAGGGGGTGAAGAGAAGTGGTGCAGATATTTCAATACTTCACATTTCACAATAATCAAAAAACCATCTTTGACAACTGGTGTAGCTTCAACAAGCAAAACTTGGAGGAGCAAAATCACGCCATTCTAGCTTCATTTTCCTCATCTTTGACTAACAAAAAAAAAGAAGAAATGCAAGTACACATTCCTTATCTTCCTGTCCTGTGCATTATACTATTGAGAGTGACTCCCTCCATCCACCAACATTCAAAAATGAATGAGAATATTTGTCCTATCTACAGAGCAGCAAGCATCAGACATGACAACTGGAAGAGTCTTCTTTGCACATAGTTTTTGTGCACTTCTTCATGGCAATTCTTGGCAACTGTAGTTTTCCATTTAGGTATTTGGGACCGATAAACCATTTGTGCATCTAGAAGTTCATACCCTCCAAAGGTTAGAGGACTAAATTTGGGTCATGATACAGGAACTAGGTGGTTTAGTCTTGGCGGAAGTACCTCTACTACTCTGTGCTTGGGTATATTTCTCAGTAATGGTTCTTCATTGTATGGATATGTACTAAACATGAGAGGGCTTGATGAGTCAAAAGAAAGCAAGTGCAAATTAAGGGTGGGATGGTGGCAGGCATGTAGCCCCCCCCCAAAAAAAAAAATTTTCAATAAAAGGTCTTGCATTGAAGGAGGGAAAATTTATCACAAGACCAGCCTTTTTGGAATACAAAAATAGAAGGAAACAATGGAAAATCTAGCACCATATTGCATCTAGAGTCCTTGAAATAGGCAAATATTTTCAAAGGGGATTGGGACACCCCCTCCCCCATGCCAGCAAAACTCTTACATCCATGTGCCCTCCCCCCCCCGGTTGGTTATTCTGGCTACGGGATGGTGGGGATGGTGGGGATGGTGGAGTCTTTTGATCCAAGTACTAGGTCCTTAATGAGATCATTAATGATTCACAAATTAAGCCAGCAGAATTTGATTTGGATTCCCGGCTCTACTGAGTGCACCAATAATGTACTAACTCTGATGTGTCTACAACTGAGATAATTACGTGAGAGAGAAGTAGATCATTTGGGTTGGTTAGAGGAAGCCGAGGTTTTACAGTTTACAGACTTTGGTTTCCACTTAACTGAGTTTTACAACCACTTACCAAGAGGAGAAAATTCATGTCCACACAATCACCATAGTTTCAGACTATGGGCTAGTTGATGTGTATTTGGGTTTATTTTTCATTTGAAATCTTTTGTAACTAGGTCTCTGAATATACTTTACCCACATGCAACTTGCAAGGAAGCTAGAGTTTTGACAAAGCAGCTTTTGTTGGACGACAACCATCCATTTGCTAAGCATAGTCAGTTGAGCGGTAGCATAGCTATAATAGGGCTTTGTGGGCCCTCCCCCCCCCCAGCCCCAAAGTCTCTCACCCACACTGGGAAATTCAAGAAAAAATATATACCCAACCTGTAATTGAACCCTTCCCTGCCTAAAAAAATTCTGGCTATGCTACTAGAAGCAAAATACCATCGAGTTGAGAATGAAATAAAATAAGAAGGAAAAAATTCCAACATGTTAAGCACCAAAACCCACCAATATGCACCGAAAGTTTCCACTGCAAGTTTTACAAATTTCGTCAATGAAGTATGCACCCAGTAAGATTTCTCAATAAAGGTGGCAAATTTACAAAAAAAGTTTGCCTTCTTGTACCTACTTGTTGAACCTCGGGGCTACCAGAATGGAAAAGCCCCCTGGATGAATCATGTTTTCCCACTGTGCTTAGCATCTGACATGGTATAACTAGGGAGTTACCATTTGAGGTTCCCTGGTATTTCCATGGAGTAGACCCATTGTAAGACAAACAAACCCTATGTTTCTGGTGCATTAATGTATGCCACAGTATAAAATCCCAATTTGATAGTATTACTCAGTGTTCATAATTTGGTAAACTTATAACCCCATTTTAATAAGTTTGAAGAGCCTTAAATGAGAGTTTTTCACATTTTTTTCTGCAGGATTAGAACAACCTTGTAAAAATCCAGCAGGAATAAATATAATCACCCATAAAAACTCCCTAATTATCTCGGTTTCTTTGAAAAAAGCCAGCAACAGTTAACTTTGGACAGCTTAGGTGACTAGTTCACCGAACTCATAAAACTTTATTTCTAGTGAATCAGATTCTATAAATTGATCAAATTCCCCTCAATCTCTCTTCACCCCTTAACATCGGTAAGTTGGGCAGGGTTAAACTTTACCATAATCAGGACCTCTTCTTGACCCCATGTGCGTCACAGTCAGGTGCTAAGAGACAGCAGGTGTATATTGTATACATTGGAAGGGTTTCTGTTAACACTCAAACAACCTCAGATGAACAAGAATGAACAGGTCTGAGGCCAAATAGCATGCCAGTGGTAACTATGATGTCACACTTTCTTGCTAATTACAGCATCAGAGATTTGGTGATGTCATAATATGTACAGTGGTTATACATGCAAAAGTTTCAATGGGCTATTATACACTAGGTCAGTAAACGCACTGACTGAGTAAACAGGCCTACAGCACAACTTTTAGACTTTTCTTATTTTTCATTTTTTTCTCTATTTCTAAAGTAAATTTGTCTTTTTGAGTAAGAAGTAGACTTGCCAGAAGTTATGGCACTTCAATGCCACACGCAGGCACGGTTCTACACCGAGATTTTTGGGGGGCTTAGGGGGCTGGAAACGGAAGGATAAAATTTTCTCTCAAATATATAAATCGGCAACGCCACGTTGAAAACAATGACAATAAAAATGGTACCATAACATACATGTAACAGACCTGTTCACATTGATAGGAGTAACGATTCGGCCTGTAGATTTGACTACAAAGGACTGCCAGTATAACTTGACAAGATCAGCAACAAAATGACTCGAGTTTAACTTCCAATAGATGATTAATCCATTAACGAGGCATGGCTGTCGTACTACATGCAGTCAAAACAATGGTGTACATATGTGGACATGGGATACAAGAAGCGTGATCACATGCCTATCTTGCATGACACATTGGAGAAAATAAATCCACTGGCCCAAGATGTGCAGTGGCGTATGCAGAATTTCTCTCAAGGGGGCCATGCAGTATGTTGTGTGATCGCCAGCCTGGGGGAGGGGTCTAAGGAGATGGAGTGAAAATTTTTGAAAAATTAGGTGTCCTTACATGCAATCTGGTGCCACATATGCTACCTTTTGAAGTAAAATTTGTGTTACAGAAATCTGAGTATTTTTAGAAAAAAAAAGAATCGGCATCAGTGAGGGGGCCATGGAGAGACAACCACTCCCCTTTGAAAATTTTGAAAAATTAGGTGTTCTTACATACAATCTGGTGCCACATATGCTACCTTTTGAAGTAAAATTTGTGTTAAAAAATTTGCATATTTTAGGAAGAAAAAAATTGGCATGGGCAAGGGGGACGTGGGGAGACAACCCCTCCCCTTTGTAAATTTTTGAAAAATTGGGTGTCCTTACATGCAATCTGGTGCCACATATGCTACCTTTTGAAGTATAATTTCTTTTTCAAAATTTCGTATTTTTAGGAAGAAAAAAAAAATGGCATCTGTGAGTTAGATGAGGTTTTACGCCCCAGTTTCTAACCAAATGGTTTAAGTCAAGCCGGCCACAGCCTTTTTTCCAGTTGTGGCTCACTGGTTGTTTTCCCTACTCCATTGCTTATGCTGAGCATCAAGCACAATGGCAGTAGGTTCCATTTTTAAAGTCTTTGGTATGACCAGGCCAGGCATCCATGAGGGGGGGCATGACCCAATGGGCCTCCCCCGTACGTACGCCACTGAAGATGTGCACATATATATTGGGCAATTTTGTTTTTCTCAATACATGCAAATATAGCATGAAGATAATACACAACCCATGAAAATTTTTGGGGAGCTTGAGCAAATTTTGGGCCCCCAAAGCCCCCCATGAAACCGCGCCTGGCCACACAGGAAAAAAAAATAAGCAAAAAGATAATAAACTCAACAAAAAATACTGCACGTCAACATGTAATGGGATTATAAATTACCCAGTTTTTCAAATGTTGGTCAGACCTCAATGAAACCTTCAACCAGACTATGGAAAAGTCCTTAGTCACGGAACTTTGCCCAAAGGAAGTTTCCATTGACGTATGTAAAACAGGGTCACTTATGATGAAATCAAATGGTTTTCTACTAAATGGCATTAACAGTGCCTGTTCAGTGCCCTTAACTGGTAACGTTGTAATATAATCAGCACAAAATTATTGGAAAATGTAACCCCAACAATAACCAAACTAAGATGAACGTACTTTGGTTAAAATGAAAATTAGTAAAAACTGGATATGCTGAAAGCAACGCAGCTTAGCATTCAAAATGTACCTGAAGCAATTTTTTCTCATAACTTAATATTTGTGAAACAGACCTGTGTAAAAGAATAAAGGAAGTAAGTTACACAAACCACAAAACATGGACGATAATTTCATGTCTGTGTTGTATTTTTCTTTCACTTGAAATGTTTATACATAGAATAATAACAATTTTGATTCATCAAGTAATGATATCAAACTGAGTAATATTTTTACAACATGAAATATTTAGAACTTAAAATTATAAAAATACACGTAAGTAGAATTTCATTGCCCGTGCTACTTTATGCAGATCCAAGTAATATATGGGGATTGAAGGGATATAAATTTTCAAACTTCAGCAAATGATACTAAAACCACTAGCTTTATACTTAATTGGGCTGGCTGAGTGATAATAATCACTTCTCGTACCAACTTCTGTTGTGTAAAACTCTCTGATAGCAACTTCAAGTAAGTCCCAGGGCCTGTTACACTTTGAGTGTCAAAGTGAACTTCGATCAGATTTTCTTCTCTTGGTGGAATGGGGAACCAGGGAATGCCACCTTTGGGCTTTTTCTTTCAGAGAAAGGAAACAGATTTTTACTGTGAGAGTGGAAAGGAAATGTGCACACTATGTGAAAATGAAGGTTGTGATTTTTTGTTGCATTGAAAAGTAAATCTGCAAACTGTAGAAATCTGTCCAAGATGTATGTTATTCAAAAATTTGGTTGTTTTTACATAGCATGTAGCACTCCAATAGCACATGTATGACAACGTCTTGAGAATGTTGCCACTTTTGCTATTCTTCCGTTTGAACTTGTTCTTCATTTGATGCATGAATTTAGCTTGTAAAGTCTGGAGGAGAAATAGAAAAGTCAAAATAAGTTTTATGAAAAATTGCAAACTGAAATGTCACACAGACTACAATAGCAATACAGAACAATACCAAATGAATAAATGCATATGACATCACAGAGCAGAAAGTGCTCCCCCATTTGGAGGCAAGCACGTATCATTACAAGTTACACCAACAAATGCAGACGGCTGATTTGTCAAGCAATCAGATCGTGCAAGTCTACTACACATGTGTGCAAAGTCCATTGCATGCATGCCGTGTGCTTCATTGTTTTGCCTCTAAAATAACGTCTTGTGATATCAATGTCTAAGGTCTACACATACAAAGGCCACATTTCATCAAAAACTCCCTTTGACCTTACGTTTGATTTTTGCATGCAATTGGCCCATGATAAATCAAACCTATGATCAAGCGTAACTCTTCAGGAAATGGGACCTAGATGTTGTAACGTTATTTACCATGTCATTTCATTTTTTCATTTCTCTCCACAACAACATAATGAAGTAAATATACCATCCATGTATGATAAAGTCACTTTTTCTTATTTCATCTTGTTAAAGTCCTCCTTCCTTGGCTAATAAATATTCATCTATCAACAAGTTTCATAATTAAGACATGTTAAGTACACATTCAAATGAAAATTTGAAATTGATTTACTGATAAAATGTACTTGTTTATATAGGTAAAATAATTGTTTTAACCACATTTTATAGACCTTTTTTTTCCATTAGTATGTCTTGGTGTTACATTTAAGTGTAAATTCACATAAAAGGCTATATTACCAGTCTAACATCATTGCCTATTGTTATATCCTGACAACCATGTATAAAAATGGAGGTATTTAAATGGACACACCATTACAAAAGAATTTTTCTAGTGAAAGTGCAAATACAAGTCTAAACCACAGATGTATTTGTGGTACTGCAGTACTGTGGTACAGTGGCACAGAGCATACATTCGTGTTCTTGGAAGCTAAATATCACGAACATGTTAAGGGTTTAGAAAAGAACTGATTTAATTTATGGCTTGTATGTGGTATTTAACATTGACATCACAGGAAGGAAGTGGTATACATAATCTAAACTCACTGTAAATATAAGCAAACATGTCCTCCTGGCTCTGTTGATGTGGATTAAATTTTCAGGCAAAATACATTTAAATTGAATAAATTCTTACTATTCACACACTTACACCTTGATTGTTTTATATAATACTGTCCTTGCTAGAGGAAGAGAGGTTTTTTTTTTTTTTGTATCTAGAAATACATGTACACTTCAAACAGACTGGATGCCATAAAAATTACAGAGCAGAAAGTGTGCCCACAGCTGAGGTGCATGAGCATGTAGTACTACAACAATGCACCAACACAAATCAGTGCAGACAACTAGTTTTTGTGCCAATCACATATGCACCTTAGTCTACATCAGGCATTCTCAACTATATTCAGTGAAGTGCCACTTGATTGAATATAAATACAAGGAGCACCACCCAGTGGCATACCCAGGATTTCTCTCCAGGAGGGGGGCATGCAGTATGTTATGTGATCGCTGGCCTTGAAGAGGGGTCTACAGGAAGGAGCTAAGGGGAGGGGATACTCCTTTGAAATTTTGAAAAATTTGGTATCCTTACATGCGATCTGGTGCCACATATGCTACCTTGAAGTAAAACGTGTTACAGAAATTACGTATTTTTAGGGACCAAAAAAAAGGGCATCAGTAAGGGGGGCCATGACCCAATCGCCTTCCACTGTGTGCGCTAGTGGTGTCACAATCCAACCTGGTAACCGTTCGTCTTGTGGGAGTAATTCCTGTGAGAGGAGGACCCCGTCCCATTTGATGAATCTTCATCTATGCATGCCGGGTAGCATTTCGCATAGTAACGTTTCAATGTACCGTTGCTCTGGTGAAGCTTGCAACTGTGAGGTTTGCATTACAGGGCTTCCCCACTTGTTACCTAAAATACTGTAGCTACTGAGATAGTCGTAAGTAGGCCTAATTGAAAGGTTAATTGAGAGTGTGTTTATGGGAGTGTTCTGCCTCTTGTTCGATCCACTTGTCATTCCAATTTGAAATTTCAGTTTCAGATTTTTGGTCATGCAGCCAGCCAGCCTGACGCGTGCCATCTGAAGTGGTGCCATGTGCCACAAGTGGCGCATGCACCACTAGTTGAGAAAGCCTGGTCTACATGCATGTGCAAATGGCTATGTTGTGAATATACCAAAGTCATGTGCCTTATCTAGCTAAGCATCATCATTTACTTGCTCTCTAACGTAAAAACATGACGTAAGCATTACATCAGTACACACATGGCCTGACAGTTCTTTCTGCCATTACACGTGGGATGAATACAAAGGCAGACCTGTCAACCTGTCTTGCTCAGATATAGGGAGATTTGGAATTTTCTAACCCGAAAAATCAGGAGATTTGGAGAAAAACTAGGAGGTTTAGAATTAAGTGTATAGCTGGTCATACAAACAGCTGGCTAAAAACCAGGAGAGTCCTGTTTCAGGGTGTGAGATTGGCCAAAAAACCCGGAGCCTCCTGGTAAAACCGGGTGAGTTGACAGGTATGCAAAGGGGAACGTAATAAGGGCACCATACAAATAATAAAGCAGACGGTTGACTGATTTCTTTGTTAAAGAATAACTGATATTTTCTCGATCTTAATAAGTATACATTTGATGCTCATTCATGCATGTTTTTAAAGTATTTCACAATATTTTTGTGGCTGAATTCATGTAAGATAACTCTTGGTCTATCTTTAACAGGCAATAGTAAAGCTCTGGAACATTATGCATGATACTAGTAGGAGAAAAACATGGTTTTGACAAAAAAAAGAAAGCTTGGTTTCAGAAATTCACATTAAAACATAGCACCTACATTATATTCCCTTTTTCGTCAACACTATTCCATAACTTCAAATTTCTAACCTTTTTGCAAAGGGTAAACAAAAACATTCAAGAGCAATAAAGGATAGCTTTTAGCCACATACATTTCAGGACATTCTTGTTGTAGGCACGGTACAGAATTCCTTCACTGTCAAAGGAAGTTCAAATTACGTATTTGTTTATGAAATTGTATCCTCGCATCATGCATCATGAACTAGTGGTAGCAATGTTTAAAGCTTTTTTAAATAAATCACAGACAGGCAGTATTTGTTCCCACTGTATGACTATATGACTATATCATACAAAGTGAGACTATTAAAACAAACTTTTTCATTTTCATCCAAACAACCCGGTACTGACTCATATGTCATAACCATCACATATGCACTTGGGAGGAAGCTGTAAAATATTTCAAAATCATCATTTTGATTCAAAATTAACAAAGAAAAACTGGAAGAAGTATTAGTCTTTTGTCTTTTGATTTAAGAGTCTGTTAGGGTGAGAATGGGTGGGAAGGGGTAAGGGTACACTAGGGGAAAGTTTATAAAACATTCACTCGATGAGTTTCTTTGACAGTTTTTTTTTATTTTTTTGTAATTCCAACCTTCCATATAGGCTATAATACTGCCATGCTAGGAACAGTTCAACTGAAATATTGTAAGCTTACATTTTATGCTCACAACTTACAAGTAAAAATTGTTTCATTAGTTACTTGGACTTTCTTCTTAGTAAGAGCTAAATTACTCACATCATGAAGCCTTTATATCTATAAAATTGCAAAAGTAATGCTCACACTGTTCATTTAATAATAGTCATTGTTAAAATCACAAGCAAGAATAATTACAAAGCCATGGAGGAATTAAGCAGGCTTTATATTCAACAAAGTTCTTTGCCACTTGTATCATTTCTCAAATGCATATTTTCCTTTTAAATCATACACTGCACATAGAGTACACTGTGCCAAAGCCCAAGTTCCATTTCCTGTACATTAACAGAGACAAATTAGTTCTAGCCATATCTAAAAATAAACATGGGTCACAGAAAACATTTTCACATGTAAGCTAATGCATACTCCCATATCTCTGTAGAACTACTGTGCTACCATGGAGGGAGTGCTTCCATGGTACCGCTAGCCACTAATAGTCCTCTAAAGTCATACATAGCAAAGTGAGCCACTAATGAGACAGAAGAAGCAAAGCAACATTTAATTGTTTTCCAAGTAACATTCCTAGCCGTAAGAAAAATTTTTTACATTTTTTACCTTTTGTTAAATAACAATTAAATTCCATTCCCTTCATCAAACTAAAAAACCACTGAAAGACAAGAAGATGGGTTGGAAACCGGAATCTTTTACTCTCTTGACCACAAAATATGTTTGCAAAGGAATGGAGGCATAGATTAAAAGTTTGTTGGGTCATCAAAAATAGGCGCAAACAGCGGACACCTGCTCCGAATCTATCAAGCTGTGATACCTTGTGAGGTGCATTCAACAAATATTTAATAGTTTCTAATATTTTGGGAGAGTGTATATACATGCTCTGGGGGCTTGTCACACACGCGTCTGTGGCCTGAGTCACACTCTTATGGTCTCTGACTGGGAGATTTAAAAGGAAAAATTGTAAACATCTTAAAGCCACTAGACGGAGCAAACATCAGACCAAAAAAGTGCATTAACTCAATCTAGAAGTAAACTTCACACATCTTACTGAAAATATAAGATGGAAATTTTGACTGAGAATGCTGCTTTCCATTATAATACTAATAACAGTTATGTATTAAGATTGACACTGTTTGCCATTTGAATAAAACCACACTTCTTAAACTAAAGGGGGTGGGAATGACTGGGGCAATGGACTCAATGATGGTTAATCCCTTCCCAGTAGGGAGGGATAGTGGACCCCTTTAATGTCAACAGTCATGTTAATAAAGTGCTTCCCTTCCCCCAGGCCTCATCAGTCATTGCCTATCAGTGTTTCACAAGAATGAGCATTTTGAGAAAAACTGCCCCTCCCTCCTTGCCTCCCCTCCCAAATTTTCTTCCTTGTATGTTCTATTTTTCTATCCACAGTGGCAAAGATAATTTCTCTGTTCTCAAGTTCATAAAAGGTGATGAGAAAACAGTTTTTCAGTTATGTAAATGTCCTGGTTTTGCCTGGTCATCCCTTTATCCAGGAAATAAATTAAGTCTTTAATTATTACTACTTCACCTTTTTTGTCTGATACCTATCTGGTAAACATTAGTGATCAGTCAATTTAGCGGACATCAGTATCACTTAATTTGTCTGCTATAGATTCATTAGATCAATTGATGGGCATTTTGCCAACAACTTTAAATATGACAGACATTTTGTCAAAATGCAAACTTCCAACTTAGGATAAAGGAATTACAGTAGTTACAACAAGTTAGGTTAATCTCAGTCCCATCAAGGAAAAAAACAAAACAAAGCTGTCCCAAGCTTATTTTTAAAAAATCAGCTACTTCTTTTAATTCTCCCTTATAGCACCAGTTCCAAAATGTTTGATATGAACAGAAATAGCCGATAACGGCATAATAATGGCACTTCACACAAGGCATGACTTGATGACAAAAAAAAAAGTAACCTTGATGTTAGAGTAGCATCTCCCGGCTTGGTGTATTACCATTGTTTGAACTGAAATGACCAGACATCTTTCAATCATCGATCAATGATTCACACACTTCACTGGCCCTCTTCCCGCAAGTCCCTGCCCATAGCTAACCCCTCCTTCATTAAAATGGAACTAATCCCCCAAAGTTTTGAGTACAAATTAAAAAATTTCCTTCATTTTGAACTTGTCACTTCAATACCTTGGCATACTGTGAAATATAAGGGTCAAACTTTGGTCACATGGCAATGTTACCATGTTGTACTCATGTCGTGGTTTAAAATTTTACATTCCCCCAAAAGAGATGTTAATATGCCACTGCAGCTTGGTCCATCCCAAGTGACAAAACCACAAAATTGATTGTTGCACCTCTCTGTATAATGAAATGGTTGCATCATAAATTGTAACAGTGCTGAGATCCCATTGGGGTTGTGGTGGTGAAGACTGTCAATCTGTGTGGGCATTTTAAAATGGTTGCTCACAGGAAGTGTCTAAAAATGCTTAAAACAGGGAGTAGAAATATCAGACATACCAGAAAATGCAAATGTTAAGTAGTTTTACCACAATTTGCTGCAAAGCTAAGTTTATTCTACCTAAAATTGGTAATATAAGTAAAAATTTTGTAAGGAAACCACCTTTCAATCTTTAAAAAGCATCAAACCTAGGTTCTTTTCAGGCTTTTAGTCTGCTAGAAGGGATGCAATGCCCCCATCCCCACATCCACCCCCAAAAATTTGGGAGTCCTTCCGTAGCTATCAAAGTTTCACATAAGCTATAAAACCCATGTATGAATGGTATCATGCAAGTGTCAATCTAACACTGACCCTTCACCCAAAAGGCAGAAGCTGGCTTCATTGATAGTAGTTCTAGAAATTTCACAGTAAAAGAATTATCATACCAATACCAGTGACAACCGGTTTTGATAATGTACGATTATTTCTCTCTCAAAAAAAATGAAAAATCGAAAAAAATTGTAACAAAATAACTGGAACAAAAGTAAAAATTTGAAGAAAAAAATACAAAATAATGAACAAAACTAGACAATTGACATGTATATAAAAAAATATTACAGCGAGTAAATTAGTCATGTATCCATGACTACAGGATCTTAGCATAAAAGAATTGTAAACCTTAAAGGAAAAAGAAATATTGCTTTCTAAGTAGATACATATGATAAAGCAACAAATTATAAACAAGTAGCAGCAAA
>WURT03359471.1:0-23814 GCA_009936505.3 Holothuria glaberrima | reverse complement strand
ATCCTGTCAGCATAAAATTGGGCAATGTTTACACGTTTGAAATCAAAATTTCCCGAAAAAGGGACCATACTGGGGGGGGGGATGAGCTGAGTGGGGGCGGGGATGTGTATGGGACTGGTGGGGCCATGCCCCCCCAGTATGTATGTTAAAAAGGGCCCTATGTAGTTTCCTTTCTTTATTTTCATTAGGGGATTTCTTATTTCAAGAAATTTAATGTTGAGTCTTGTAGTCTTTTTCGCAAAACCGCTCCCAACAATTGTCTTCTTTTCTTCCCATACTTTGGAAACATTATATTGTACACTGTAGTACATATTATCTGTTATAAAATATTTTGACTTGATAAGAACATTGATTGGTACAAATTAAATTGAATTGAATAGAATGGAATCCAAAGGTATTTGAACTGAATTCAATTGTACTGAATTAAACTGCACTGAACTGAAGTGAATCCAACTGAGAAGACATGAGTTCAATCGTAGTAAGCTGTTTTCGACCGGGCGGGGCATTTGATTTAGACGGCAAATCTGGTGAAGGGGTATAAGGGGAGAGGGCTTTGAAGGGGTGGCCCTATCCCCTTTGGAAAATGTTTGAATATTTTTAATGTTGCAACATACTGGGCAAATGTGAAGGAAAATTACAGCAAAGTTTTTACATTTTTTTACTGAAGTAACAAATAGGGGTTTTTCGTCCTTAAATTGAAAGGAGGAGGTAAACCCCAGCCCCCTCTCAGTGCCTACTCTGTAAAAACAGTGTTTATGAATTAAACACTTTTCTAAACACTTTTCCCCCACTTTAAAAACACGTTTAAACTCTAAACATGTTCAGGAATTAAACACATGATGTTTAGGAATTAAACACATAGCGTTCAGGAACTAAACATTTCTGTTTAGTATTGCAACATGTTTCCATAGTGGGGGCAAAAAATGTGTTTAATTTCTAGACATGCTTTTTAAAACAAAATGTAACCTTGAAATGGACAGGTTGTTTCCATCAATACCCTTGAAAGAAAAGAAAGGGACCCGTAGCAGTGACGTATAGTGAAGGGGCACAAATCTGCCCGAGGGAAAAGGCACGAACGCTAACTTGCAATGTCATAAATGGTCGCATTAAGCAATTGTTTCAAGATGGGGAAACTTCAATTACTTCTTAAAAGCAGAAAATGCCAGTTACGCCACTGATCCATAATACAAGTGAAAACAGTATCGAGAGCAATGGGGTTACATCAAACTGCAGCGTTTGGCGATGGGAGGGGGGGGGGATTGGGCCATGCCCCTCACTTTTTTTAGTACCTAAAATACGTAATTTTTTTGACAGAAAATTTTACTTCAAAGGTAGCATGTGTAGCACGAGATTGCATGTAACGACACCTAATTTTTCAAAAAAAAAAAAAAATTCAAAGGGGCGGCTGACACACCCTCCCTTTAAACCCCTCCCCAGGCCAGCCATCACACAACATTATGCATGGTCCCCCCGTGAGTGAAATCCTGGCTACGTCGCTGCCAAACTGTATTATGGGGAACCTTTTTTAGTTTCTAAAATCCTCCTCCCATACTGCTCACTTTTTAACCAATTGCGGGTTATCGAGTGTTCTTTGACTAAATGCCAAGTATGGGCAGGGAGAAGGGCGGAGGTGTCATAATTATAGATCTACATGCAGTACGTTTGCATTCCATCAACAAGGCGCCCCTTACAGCACTCCAACTTAAGCGTGAGGAATAACCGCTTGGGCTATGGTACAATGAGGCAAGTTGGCAAGGAACAGTACATTTAGGTACATTTAGGTACATTGAGGTACATTTAGGAATGTTTGCACAGTTGTAACTCGAGAAGAACTACCATATACATACATAGCGATTATGGAAAGTGAGTGAGGATATAGCATCCCCCCAAAGAGAGAGTTGCTAACTCTCTGTCCAAACATACTTAGGAATAGCCCTAGAGTTCTAAATACAGTTGATAACTGAGTAATACACAATTACAACATCACACTGTAAACGTTGCTCGTATAATAAGATTACAATGTAATAGCATCTTGACCTATGCAGGCTGAGGATGGACTTGTACCTTTTTTTCGAAAAATAGTTTTCGCTAGAATGATACCATGAATTATGGTTCTAATAATGATCATCAGACAAGGAGGGTAAACCTTGGCAACTGTGCGCGAAGTTCGCTGAAAGTTCGCGTAAGAATTGTTATAAAACCCATATCCGTCCCTTTGAAAAAAATACTTGTTGGATGGTATATAAGAAGACAAGAAGCAAAGGTATAAAGTGTACCTAAAATCAACTAAAATCAAAAATTTCAAAAATATATGTCACAAAACGTTAAATGCTGTTGACAAAGTTTTTCACAGGCCACTCCTAAGCTGAGATGTAAAATGCTGAAGCTTATTCACTCAATTTATAATGATAAATTGCACAATAATTTGTGATGTCATTCTTATACTACGCAAATTACGCTCTTTGTTTTTCTTCGTTGTTTTTTTTTCGAAAGCGCATTGCTCCTTGTCCCGAAGTGTGATCACTGTCTTACTCTTATGGGGTGACTTGACTATACAAGCTCTATCCATACAACATGCTATGCAAGAAAACACTGAGTTAACTTTTCAAGGTTATATAAACATTTTAATTTCCAGGGGAAACAAAAACAGGTAATGTGAGTTGTACAAGAAAGACGTCACAGATTATTGCGCAATTGACTATTTCAAATTAAGTGAAGATCTTTCAACAATTTATATCTCAGCAATGGAATAAGCTATGAAGATGGGAGTTGGATGAATAGGATTTATTTTCCAACCTCTAAAATATAAATTCTTGAAATTCTAGACGTTAGGTAGGCCTACACTTTAAAGCGTTGGACCTCGGTATGTTGCTAAGGATTTACCAACATTACGATACTGCGCGACCGGTTTATGATAGAAAATGAACGGAACAGCCTTCTACACTCTAAAAAATGCCTATTCAAAGGGGCACTGAATAGGCAATCTCTTCTACTTTTGATTAGATTCGGATCAAAATTGAAACAATTCTAATTATCTCTGAAACAAATCTATTCAAATATTTGAATAGTTTCCCTGTTCATTGCCCCTCTGATAAGATGACTATTCAATTTGAATAGACATTTTTTAGCGTGTAGAATCATTTCCACTGCTATAAAAGGGGGCGGTGAGGACCCCTTGAGCCCCCTGATCGGCCCTTGCAAACGTATTAACTAAATTTTATGGCATGTTTTTGTCTTGTTAGGAAAATCAAAGCTCAGACTGTCAGACATAGTTAGACTATTTGCATTTGATGTTAATTTTTTTAGGAACCAGAAAATAAAATGCAAAAGTACTCCAAAGTCTTTATTGAACCTTAAATGCTTGGATAAGCATGATATCTCTTTTGGAACCTTGTAACAGACTCAGTTTGAAAGCCATTTTTGCACCATACACGAGGTAGGCTACAATAAACATAAACGCCAACCTGCCAACCGTATGACTAGATTACAACTCTTTCAGTTGGAACGAGTTCACCTCGTTGGTCCCGACATGATTATAATTCACCCGATTTCATGAATATTAAAACATGTCTTGTGGTCTGTGTCTAAATCACGATTTACTGACCGAAACGTAAGTCTAAAATAAAATAACGTCAAGCAAAACTGTAAATTATATGGTGGTAACCTGTGAAAACGACTTAAAACAAACAAATGGAGCTCACGAATGGTTGCCTGTATGATTTCCGGAATATTATTTGCATCTATATTTTAACAAATTATAGGTATTAATCCATATTATTGACAGAAAACCTTCAAGCGGAAAGGTTACGCTATTGATTTTTGTGTAAACATATCCACGAGTCGAGGGATTTGCCACTTATATCAGCAAAAGGGCGACACGTCCTTACAAAATCCAGAACGGCTTATAATACATGACAAAATTCACTCATGTTACTGTTTGGCAGTGAAAATAAGTACAGCGAGACCTAACTTTTGTCAGTACAGTAACGAAAGATATACTATCGTATGTAAAGCCTTTAGGCACAAATCAAACTGCGCAACAGTTACATTGGAAGGATAGGTCACTAATTATGATGACTCATGCACGGAAACGTTGATATAAAAAGTGAGGCGGGTATACTCAGTGATTTCGAGAAGTATTAATCTGTAAATGATTGATTTATACTGTCTTTGTGGCAAACAACTTAATGATCCCACCGATTAGCCAATTAGAGAAGAGGTTGTAAGGCCATATTTATAGCAATTTAATTCTTGGCAACTGCTACCAAAATGAATACAATTGCTAAAAAAAAATGAACGTGGAGGGGCAGTGTAACGAAACCTGTTTTGCTCTGGTTAGTAATTAAAAGGGGGGCGAGTCCATACTATTCGGAAGATGCCTGATGAGTCACGTGGCCGATACCTACTACAAGAGATACTGATATAGCAGAAAATTACATCGTTATTTGGGTAAAAGAAAACTGAATTTGTATGGAGGGAATTTGTAAAAGTAGTAACAGTATTGAAACAGTATTGCAGTTTTTCTCAAAGACTCAATTAAATCTTCAAAAGGTCTATTTTGTCATTCCTATACAAAAACGAGACTTTTAGCCCTGTCTTTTTGGGGGGGGGGAGGGGGAGAAGAAAACTGCAATTTTAGTAATTACATTTCGTATCCTTCGACTGTTACTAATGCAGTCACTTTAGAGTCATTTTGTGTTTTTGCCGATATAAGGCCAGGACTTGAGGGACTGTTTTTAGACAGAGAACCCAGTGCAACTTTTAACTAATAATGGCTAAAATCTATCATTTGGGGTTCACCGCAAACAATCCACAAACATCACTTTTTATTGTCATCGATATCATTATATCAGGGAGCTGCCATTAGTGGCAGCTCCCTGACTATATGATCTGTGTCTAAAAGGTGCATACTTTTTGGTATAATTACCGATAGCTTTTTTCACAAGAAACCGACATGGACTTGTTCTAGTGGGATGTCCTCTTTGAGCTCTACACTCTAGAAACACTTTGGTCAAATTGACCAATGACTGGGTCAACTTTGAACTGAACCAAACTTGGTCAAATAGATTGACCAAACTATGGTCAAATTTGACCACTTATTGGTCAGATTTGAACATAGTTTGGTCAAATTTGACCATAGTTTAGTCAAACTATTTGACCAAGTTTGGTTCGGTGCATAGTTCACCCAGACATTGGTCAATTTGACCAAAGTGTTTTTAGAGTCTGTGTAGCTTTCTGATGAAGATGAAAATCCTGCCTATAGACCTTTTCCCAAATAGCCATTACAAAGGATTGTGGGAGAGAGTTTTGGTGTGCGTCCATTTTGTCAATGACATTTGACTGTGGGCAAAAACGACGCGTACCAAAACTCTATTCCACAATCCTTTGTTATTGCTATTTGGAAATAGGTCTATTGGAATCATCTTCTCTTCCCCAGAAGCTTCTAATGCATAAACGTAGCGTTATTTTGTAATTTTGCTATATAAGACTTGCAGCCATAGGGTCTGTTTCTAGTGAGCTATCGCCTTTTAACCCTAACTTATTAAAGGACACTACAAATATCGCTATTATCTCAGTCCAATTCCTTAGCTGCAGCTAAGGAATTGGACTGAGATAATAGCGATATTTGTCATGAGAGCATACTCGTTGCATCATTTTGAGTTCTTGTCGATCTACTTTGCAGATGTAAGTTGGCCCGAGCTCATTGAACATAAAAGACCGTGAGAAAATGTCATCTGTAGACTGACATAAATGGTGGTAAACTTACATCTGTACATCTCCCAAAAACTATATGTCCACGAGGGCTGTTACCCCACTTTGGCCTACAAACCCACCCTCCCACCAAACACACACACATGCAAAAAGACACACATCATGATCTAGTAAATTCCACCCATGTAAATAGTTTCACTTCCACCCAATACATTTTACTCAGTACTGCACTGACTAAAAATGGTGGAAAATAACATCGTGACGTCAGATTTCGTGTGTGCAGTACAGATTCTAAGTAAAATCCTGGGACGTGTTGTTAGTAGATAATATCGGTGGAATGAAGAGGAGTCTCAAGGTCTTACCTTGAGAAAGAGATCTGAATAAATAGCAAGTTGCCAGATAAATGTGGCATTCCTTGAAGTAATAACGTGAAATAATCTCATACACGAGAATGACCTTCCTCTTGCCAACGGTGGATACCCAACCATTATTCCCGTCTTGTTGCTAACAGTTTTAATAAAGACGTAAAAGTAAAGCAAGAATTGGACTAATGCAGGTATCAAAGAAAGTTGTAATTATACTTTCTCATACGAATTTTGGGTGGTATCTTCATGTACATGTTATAATAAATGTTTGATGTGTGTTTATTACGACGACATATCTTGTTATACGGCTCAGAATGGGCTCAGATGCCATTAGAACGTGGCAAATAGACGCTACATATGAAGTTCAATATTGATGAGTGTGCAGTGTGCAATGACAATGACAGTGACTTCTGTCTTACTGTAGCATATATACAAAACAAGCCTGGCACGAAACATGTAGAAAGACAAGTGCAAACACGACACAAAGGTACGTCCTGTTTTTGGGAAATAACAATGGCAATAACAATGACAATAACAATGACAATACCGATGACAATAACAACGACAGTGGCTTTTGTCTTACTGTAGCCTATATGTAGCACAAGCCAGGCACGAAATATGTAGGAAGACAAGTTCAAACACGACATGGAGGTCCGTCTTGTTTCTGGAGAAATAACAATGACAATAACAATGGCAGTGACTTTTGTCTTACAGTAGCCTATATACAGCACAATCCTGGCACGAAATATGTAGGACGACAAGTATACAAACACGACATAGAGGAACATCTTGTTTCTGGAGAAATAACGATCACAATAATAGTAACAAAAACAATGGCAATAACAATGTCAATAACAATGCCAATGCCAATAACAATGACACAATGACAACAACCATGACAATAACAATGACATTAACCATGAAAATTACAATGACGATAACAATGACAGTAACAATGACAATGATAATGAGAATTGCAATGGCAATAACAATAACTAGTCTTGTATAGCGCAGACTCCAACAAGAGTTGACGTTAACTCATGAAAGTAACATTGTACTCAGACAAGGTCGGAAAGTACTGGTATTGCTGTGTCTGTTGGTTATGCTATCTTTTCATGAAAAACAGATAAGAGGTGAAAACTACTCACTTAAAGCGCACAAATCAAATCGATGAAGCAGCCGTGACTTCACTTACATGTTCCAATCGCAATTTCTTCATGAACGCAATCGCAAATGAAATTATCCCATGGGCACAGGCCCGTCGGAAGCTATTTTACATTGGACCGGCCATAGCACTATCCCCCAAAGTACTAAATAACGTATGGAACAATAAACATATGAACATCATACTAGTACAAAGTAATCACTTGAAAGAGTCAACACATATTTGGTAATGTTTCAGGTTTGCATGGTTTGTGTTGCCTTGTTGTGTGGACTAGAGAACTGCTCTTTGCAAGATCCGTCATGGAGAACCTTCCGAACACTGTGAGCCTATGTTCTGAACACTGACGAATTCGTTTGCAACGTCCACTAACTGCAACTTGTCCGTCATTTTTTGTAGACATGCAGAAGCATGATGTGCTTCAGTCTCTTATGAGACGTGGTCGACCTCAGTAAATTCTTTATTCTACGAAGACTGCTGAAGGAACGCTCGCTTGATACATTGTTGGCAGGTGTAACCAGAATCAACTTTGCGAGTGTGATTGCCTCAGAGATGAAACACCTATGCCCTGGTGACAGCGATCGGCGATACTTGATAATGTGACCTGATCAATTGGACCGTCACACTCAAAGTTGTGTGAAATGTTTCTAAGTGACATTATTAGAATTTCCATTCAAAGAATTGCTTAGTTTTTTTGAATTTTCACAAGATAAAGCAATACACTGATTCTAACATCAAAATAATTATTCGTAGGCCTATGCCGTGAATTGTTCCATACACTGTAAAAACAGTGTTTATGAATTAAACACTTTTCTAAACACTTTTTTGCCCCCACTTTGGAAACGCGTTTAAAGTCTAAACATGTTCAGGAATTAAACATATGATGTTTAGAAATTAAATACATAGTGTTTAGGAATTAAACATGAGTGTTTAGGATAGAAACGTGTTTCCAAAGTGGGGGCAAAAATGTGTTTAATTCCTAAACACGCTTTTTAGAGTGTAGTCATATTTTGTGATTATCACTTATCAGAGACGCAAGACGAGGATATGGTAGGTCTTGACCCGATTGTACGTCTACAATACAGTCAGATACGGCGACCCCGCTATGCAGAACCCGCCTCCCTATCCTATATTGGACCGGCCATGACCGGCCCTGCCGTCCCTGAGGGTCGGCCCTGTTCCAACGGCGGTGATGGGCAAGACAACTGGAGTAAACCAGAAAGAAACCTATTGGGGTATTTTGTTAATAAAATACCGTCACTTTGTCAAAAGGTTGAAAATTAAACATTTGCGCACATAAAGTTTGAGGTTTTCTTTAAATCTCTCTAATTTACAACCAGGTAGGTTTTAGTCGAATACTAAAATGCCTAGAAAAAAGTAGTATGGATTTAACGGTTAAGATGTGTAATTCACGAAACCTAGTTTACAAGAATTAGGACGATTTAGCTATCTACCAAAGTGATTGGAATTTTGGCTCTGTGCTTGAAATATAGCCACTGTATTGGATGTGTAGATATTAGATACAATGGAGTGACATATGTAGGTGTAATTTACGTGCATCACCAGTTGTGAACTAAACTTTGTCAATAGCACTTAACGTTTTCTGATTTATGTTCTTCTGTTCATGGGATCATGTCAGCAACCACTGTGACATTTTATCACATTGTGACTGAGTGAATTAGAATTATCATGAGTTCTTACTAACATTAGTAAGAAACTTAGGATGAAAGTAGCGGTATACTTGAAATGTTCCAATTCCAATTCCAAATAAATGTATCACTTAGCAAAATTGGCAATCAAATGCCTGTTTATTAACCAACAAGGCTCAGTAACGTTTCGTGTATATGACCTAAAGGAGTCCGATTTATCTTAGTAGCATCAGAGGTAGCCTGCGCAGCGGCTATGTGTCTGCCGACCTCTTGAGCTGCGTTGGTTTCTTCGTAGGAATTAAAACTGTAACAAAAAATCGAAAGGGGCAAACAGGATGATATGTTGGAGTCTCACCCTAGTGGACATTGGATACTTTGATCATTGCAAAATGCACCCAAGGAATTATGGGAAATGGGAGTTTAAACAAGGGCGTGACGTCACTACTCCATTGTTTATACTCCCAGTTCCCATAATTCCTTGCGTGCATTTTGCAATGATCAAAATATCCGATCCCTCCTATCCCTCTAGAAATTTGCAATGTCAAATTCATTCTGAAAAAATTAAAGAAGTTTGAAAAAGTGATGAAAGGCGAAATTACATAATCTGTTTCCGATGTCCAGATGTCCTTAACATTCCTTTCCTTTTTTGACTTTTTAATGACATTGTGTGGGAGTATTACCAATTTTTATATCAAGTTCATACATTTTTTCGTCTAAAAGTAGCATGTGTTATTGATTAGATCTAATTTGAAAGTTCTTCCCCATCTGTTGCAACTTAACAATATCAGCATCAAGGACAGTCATTATACCTATATTATTGTTGAACATTGGAGATGATAATAGTTAGCAGTATAACTAGCAATGCACACCAAAGATATGCTCTACCTTAAAGTCAGTTGGGACAACTGCCATACGAGTCCTTCTGTTCATTGTAAAGACAATTTGTACAAAGCACATTCTGTTTCTTTTTGAATAATCTTCTTTTTTTTTTAAAAAGGAAAATTTTAAAGAAGCAAATGAATTTACACAAGCAAGGACAATTAGTTACTATCGCAATTTAATTTGAATCTTACATCGCATCGTTATCTGTTGTTGCTTAGCAACCAACAATCGACATTTCCAAGTATGTGGCTCTCGTGTGAAAAGGAAATCAAAGAATGAGACCTCTTTAACAGTGACGAAACTGAAGACCTCCCTGACTTATCACACATTCAACGTGAACTTTTTTCCTATGTAAATTGATTAGGCTGTCCACTTACAAACCATAGTTGGGCACGTTGCCTTTGGCGATACTGCAGTTTTGTCGAATAGGCCTACACTGTTAAAATTATCTGTTAATTTGCAGACTTTTTTGACATAAATTTTCTGTATTTTCCTTTTAGCAAAAATGTTCTGTATGTCTACTGACAATTTGTATTGCTACAATAAAAGCTGTTATTCAGCATGTATTGTCTGTTTATTTGAGAAACCATTTTTTCTGTTCTTCTAACCAAATTCTACTGCACTGTTGAAAATATCTGTAAATTTGCAGACATTTTTACAGTATTTCTGCATTTCCTGATTACACATAAATATACTGTCATTTAACAAGCATTCATGTGTTTTTTCAACTAAGCAGATAATATGATAAAATGGCATCCTCAGTCTTTCTCTTACAAATACTTTGTCTTACCTGAGTTCTTTTCTTCCTTGATGACTGTTCTCTTATTGTCATCCGTACCTTCCGTGACTTGAAGTTCCGTTTCCATGGTAACGACTTCTGACTGTTCTACACTCGTTATGGTTGTTGTTACCTCTATGAAAGATGTCGTAAATTCCCCCTCTGTTATTGCATGATTGGTTAATATGTCTAATGATATGGTGCTATTTTCGTCGTCTAAATCTCTTCTTTTTCTCAATAGATGTGTAATTTGTGTTTTCTCTGTCTTCGATAAATTCCGTGCCAGTGGAACATTTTCCCTCGTAAGGTTTAGTTTAGGTTTCCTGATTAAATCATTCTCGAATGACTTTCTCGTATCCACCCAATTGTAATCAAATTGAAAGTTGGGTGGAGCATTTTCTTTATTTAAGATCTTATTTGAATCCGTCTCATCTTCTCTCGGTAAATTTACCTTTTCACTCTGACCAGAATAACTAGGTGATGTTTTCGATTCTGTGTCTGTACGTTTGGCCAATATATTGCTGACAGCTTCTGTGTTTACAATCCATTGACCGATTTCATCTATTCTAGTTTCCTGATTATCACCCGAAGGTTTGAAATGTGTGCCAAACCCAAAACCTGATGGCACGTGTGGAACTGATGTTTTCAGTCTAAGTTTGTTTACCTGAGATAAAGGTTTCTGTAGTTTTTGAAATTTCTTCTTAAGGTCTCTAATGAACCACTTACCGTCTGAAACCTTGATCAACTTTGATTGATTAATATTGGTTCTTACTGGTTCTGAATTTCTTTTCAATTGCTGATCAGAATGGGAGGGAACTTGTATCTGCAATTCATCTCTTGGATACGACTTAGTATTTACAATGTCCCCATCACTTGTTTCTAAACTGTTGACTGATGCATCATTATCAAACCTAGTATTAAAGAAGCGTAACAAACCTCCATCCTGTTGCCAAGGCAACCCATTTCGAACTCCACCACTTTTATTGACTATATCTTCTCTCACGATCTCAACATGATCGTAAATGTCAACCATCTTGTTCGAAGATTTATCCCAATTTTCCTCCGTAAACTCCTTCAATGTTTGAACAGATGGTAAGTTCACCACTTGATCGAAAACAAAAGTTCTTAGTCTGGATGCTTCAGTTTGGTCGTGTTTAATATTTTCTTCATATTTGACATTTTTTGAATTATTTGACTTAATCTTATCATTTTCGTCAACGCTAGACATCGTCGATCTCATTTCTAATTGTTCTTCTTCAGACCTTAATTTTTCGTAGGAAGAGGATAGGTTTTCTAATTCCAGCATTGGTGCTTTCTCAGCTATTTCTGATATCATCATCGATGATCCTAGGAGGATGTATTTTGTACTTTTTGTTTTATCTTTCATCCTATCTGGTCTTAAGTCAGACTGTCTACTTCCCATGTGTCTCCCAAGAGCCCGAACAAGATTCCCCAACTGGTGTGAAGGAGGCGCTAGATCAAAGTCACTGTTGATGGATTGTGTTCTTTTTACATCAACAACATGAAAGCTTCTCTTGTTTGATTTCGCAGCGCGTCTCGATGCGATAGTACGGTCATTCGGCGACTGAACGACTGTAAGATTAATGGCATCTTTAAAAGGCACGTTATGCTTTCTTAAACTTGCCAAAAAGAAATTTAATGAAAGACTTCTCGGTAATGATGAAGTGAAATTGTTTTTCTTCTTCCAGTAAAAATGTGAAAAATTATAAAATTTGTGATTTATTTTCACCCCATTATTTTCATCTACCTCACTAGAATTATTCTCAGTGAAGCGAAGAATATCTCTTTGCGATTTTAATTTTAAATCTTCCCCTCTTGTATCTTCTTCTATCTCTTTACTATATTTGATCGGCTGAAAATACTTTTCAAGATCGTTGATTGCAAGTAAAGTTTGTTTTAGCGTAATCTTCGCGTATGACGTCATTGTCTGGTCTAATCTGACTCCTTTGCCTAAATTCCCATCTGTACTACCACGCATGTCTTCCTCTGTATCCATTAAAAAGAAGTGGTGCAAAGGCTTAGTGCTTACACATCGTGATAAGAAAAACAAAGGAAATATTAGTAAGAAATAAGCCTCCATGTAGGCACTAGCATATCACGTGAAGAACTGCAAACATCGCAAGTGAATGGGCTGTCGTAGTAATTCACATCCACTCAATTAAAGTAGTTCTGTCGATTTGATCTCATTTTATTGAATGGTAGAAGCAAAACTTACAAGTGCCTTATTCTCTTGTTCAGTGTAGTATTCAGTAAGTAGCTAAAAGCATCTCTCACTTAACTTTCTTTAGTAGCAAGAAAGCATAACTGTTATGGCATCTCACAAGTATTCCATAAACTTGAAAATAATGTTCGATAATCACGATAAACCGTTTATCCAAACTAGCAAACAAAATAGCTTAAAATTCTCTGGATCGTATACCCCGCTCGGATATGTATTTGTTGCTCGGAGACGCAAACATTCTAACTCAAAATGAAAGAGACATAAATGTTCAGATCAGCATACCAGACGGGTGATGTATTTTTTGCCTTTCAAATCTTCAGCACAAATAATACATTCATGTTGCAGTAGTAAAAAAGTATGGTTGCTTAGTCCTGAGTTTGCTGCCTTTGGTTTATGTTCACATCACGACAGTTTAATTGAACTTTCCGAAGCAGGAGAAATATTTTTCCTTTTTTGCAAGTAAACAGCAATCGTTGTAATGTGTAGTCACATTTAGCATATTCTGCTATAAAACGCATGTGATTGACAGTTTTCAGCGTGGGCAAAGGGCGTACGTATTCTCTATTACATGAACATCAGCATTTATGCCTGTTCTAATATTTGATAAGAGGTTGTTACCATGGCAACATTGATTTTCGTAGCGGGATTATCTTCTTTTATGCTTCTAGAAATGCTTCTCAGTTTCACTCCTTTGTTCATTTCGTATTGTACATGGTTTGTCTGAAAGAACGAGCTGCACGACGTCAAATTGTAAAAATTATTTTTTTTCTCTAAGTTTGTTCTAAACTGTTGATATTCGATATCTAAGCCGTACTCTCATTCCTTTCTCTATTTTTTACAACTTATACTAAGTGTCAAGACATGCGCAGATTTATACGGCTTCATCTTCTAATATTGTTTGCGATAAACCTTGTATTTTCCCCGTAAAACCGGACATTTCAAATATCCTTAAAGAAGTAGACATTAGTGTTACACGGTACGATAATTTGATAGCTGGTCGCGTAAATGAAAGATGTATGAGGAAAATTACTTTACGTTAACAATGAACGGAGAGAGTCATGCAGAAACAAATTAGGGAATTATCCCCTGAGTGTGATCATCATGAACAGATGGAAACGGTCGGTTCTGTTGGAAGTACGTTCTGGTGTTTGATGCGGGCGTTCACTGGATCTGGCTTTATCGTCACAGAGAAGTCCTGGTCATCAGAGCCATGTATCTGTAGGGAAATATTAAAATTCTACATTTAAATGTCTAACAGCCTTACAAATCCACGCAACCCAGATTTGGGTGATTCCCCTAACTGCCTAAGGTGGGAAGATGACTGCAAAGATCATAACGCAAAACTGCATTTTGCAATTTCAGTAATTTGTAAGTTCGTCCGAAGCAAATTATATTTCCCTTTTTATTTTCCTTTCAATTTGAGCCAAACTTTCAGGGTCCAGAACTGACCTAACAATTTCTCCTTTCTAAGTGAAATTGATTCCTTATTTGAGCAGTGAGTGGCCGCCATAGTGCACTTATAAACCAACAGACGTTATTGTTCATTCGTTGTTTATCCGAACTTTGAGATAACCACGGTGCCTTGCGAATACCCCTATCTTTTTTATACAACTGAGGGAATAAGCTTTAAATGATGAAATTTGTCCTGCATTTACGATCATCTCTTGCGTGGCTCAGTGCCTCTTACTAACAGTACTATAGACGGAGAATGACGAATGATCTTATTCGCGACGGAAATGCAACGCTTAACATCGTGAATTATTGGGAGCTCTGTATACTTCCTGAAGACTCGCGAATAGAATTTATAGCCAGCGCGTCCATATTAGGCTCCTTGTTATATTATCCAACGTAAAATTCCCCCGTAGCAGTATGTGTTTGTGCCAGGTAATATTCCAAAAATAAAAACCAGGGCGATATATAAGGTGAAAAATTCTCCTCTAATGGATTTTAAGCATGATTAAAGGATTAGGTGACATCTAAGCCAGCTTTACAGCTGCAGCGTGGAATATTCTCTAGAAACAAGTTAACAACATTTGGAGAAAATGTTTATTCGTACCCTACAAAACTCCAAAACACGGTCACGTTATGCTGTTGTGAGAGCCAAAAATTGTGGATCCCGTTGGATGACTTACAGCTGTGAGATCGACCGATACAAGACATGAACTCATTACAGGGCGGTAGCTAGGATGGATTTTTTAGGGGGCCTAGTTATCAAATGGGTGGGGGCACGGCATTGATCCTGGACGGGGGGAATAAGGGGAGGGATGTCCTCCTTCTCTTTGAGAAAATTTAGAATGGTTAGGTGTCCTTGGATGCAATCTGGGCCTGTATTTTTTCATCGTTTTAACTGAATTTATGTTAAAAAATTATTCGTTGATTTCATACGTGAGCAAAATGTGGTTTTTACACATTTATTGTTTCTTAATTCTTACACATTTTATTAGGACACAAAAATTATTGGGGGCCCTATAACAAACATCTGGAGCCCACACCCCCAGGTCCCCCGTACAGCTACGAACCTGACTCATTGTGGAAAAAAGGTCATTTATTCCACAACGATGGATAAATCTGTAATGTTTTATGATGTCACAGGATATTCACCAGTTAGTGAATATTTTTTCATTTTGGTATGTATACTTAAATTCTTTTGATGTTTTTTGGGGGGCTGAGGGGGTGCTTAGAGTCACCGGTAAGGTTAACGAAAAGTTTCAATAGCTAGAGATAAGGGATAAAATGCTGGTACCGAGTTGCTAAGCGAAACAATTTTTCTCCTGAAAAATTTCTCGTGGTCGAGGCTTCCTCGCGGATTGGAATATGCTTGCTCAGCCCGTCCTTAGTGCTTCCCAAAGTATATGACTGAACAAGAAATATGCCGTACAGCCTGCTACGTAGGCAAAATATAGGCTTACTACAACTTAACACAAAAGCAAGAGATTGTAAGGGCTGGTTTGGAATTTTTGTTTTTATCACCACTGTAAAATATGAACAACTTTCCATGGCATGAACCTGTGAGTGTATGGTTATTTGTATTTTGAAGCTACAATGTATACTACGGACTAAGGGTTCTGTAGTCTTTTCAATGGGGGAGGGGGAGTAGCTGCGGGGGGGGTGGTAGCTGAGCACTTCTGCCCGAACGTTTGAGTATATTTGCTCCAAAAGTAGCACATAGTTTGAGCGTGAGTAATAAATTTTCTTCCTCAATAGACGGGGTGGGAGGCAAATTTTCTGCCTTAATGGGGGAGGCAGCCCCACCGCTTAGACTTCTTTGTATTTGAACTTGTATTGACATTCAACATGAATGACCTCACCTGGGTTAAGTGTCAAATCTCGGCTTCATACGCAAAAATTTAATACAAATAAACATTGGATAATTCGGTTGGCATAATAAACGACGATACATAACCTTAAAACACACCCCATATATTTCAAAAGTAAATATAGCTATAGTTTCTTTCATAAACGTCCTTGAAGCTGTCTCTCTGTAGGCAGAAGCCTGGATCCACTCCCACATGGGATTTACAGCACCGAAAGGCCAATCGACTTGGAAAAGCCCAAGATATGGCCCTTGCGGTGGCGTAAGCAAGAACTGTCTTCGGGGCCTCAATAACGCTATACCCTCCTGTCTACAGTCTGCCCTTCGCAGAAACCAACAATAGACTCATTCACTGTTTACAAACAAAGACGTCACTGCGTGTCGGTAAAAGAGTTTGTAACACGCGCTTACACTGTCGTCACAATGCAAAGTAGATTCCGATTCGTCTACTTTCTGCGTGCAATCGCACAAACGTTTACACGCGCACCACCGAACATACACGCATTTGTTTTTTGCGCATGCTCTATGCCAACCAATGCCAACGTGACGTCATAATGGGTCAGGTTTTACTTGTTCCGCCATTTTGGACGTCAAATTTCATGCACGCGCAAGAACTACACAGTGTACACATAGCATCAGTCACAGTGTAGAATGTTTTGTTCTTTCTTTTCAAAGGCATTTTCTTCTTTTAACTGTGAGAAAACAATTGAAAGTTCATGTAAATGTAAGCCTCCTTGTAGTGTTAGCATATTACAACTACCGTATAAAATATAATCTCGTTATAGCTTAAGTGGCTCACTGGATATGTGGTGAGCACTGCGCAAACTAGTATATAAACTCCCAAGTTCAATATTTCGTTCGAAGAATTCCAGTAACCAATCTTGCTCTACGTTGTATATCTGTTGGAAATCGATAATAAAACTTTAGGGCCTGCGATTTTTCTTGACTATTATGTAACAAACGTTCATCATCATTAGGGAAACATTTTTTAAAAACCTTGGAACAATATATTTGTATACAGAGTACATGCTGCGCGCCGTGAGTTTGACGTCCAGTATGGCGGACTCTGCTGTTGTCACATGTATTTGTGACGTCAGTGAAGAACCTCTCCTAGAAATCCTTAGCTTAAAGCTTAGGATTTCTATGGAACCTCTGGAGCTTGCACCAAAGGTCAAAAGGTCAAATTCAGGGGACGCGCTAGTTGTTCTGGAGGACAGCGCGCCTGCACGCACTACGTTGCTTTACTACCGGTGTATGACCTAGCGTCCGCGTGTGTTGTTTGTCCTACAGAAGATGGTTGCGTTGACTTTTGCACGCGTGCAAGCTCCCTAGACTCACTCTTGTTTACAAACAAATGACGTCACGGCTGGTCAGCAAAAGAGTTGGTAAGGCGCGTTCACAGTATCGTCACAATGAAAGGTAGATTCCAATTCGTCTACTTTCTGCGTGCAATCGCGCAAGCGTTTACATGCTCAACACCTAAATACACGCATGTGTTCTTGTGCAGGCTCTACGCCAACCAATACCAACCAGTGACGTAACCGTGAACAGCCTACGACCAGTTATTTAAGTGGAATCTCCCTTTCAACAATAAACCGGCAGACGTCGTACGAAGTATGTAGGCCTATTACAAAGCACTAGATACGATACAAGCACGTCTCTGCAAATACTAAAACCTTGAGCCAATATCGAATAATAAAATAAATTGACTCCCACTTCCGCGGGTAATTAACCACAACACTTCTTACTAACGTAAGTCACCAATATTACCGCTACAAGTTCGATTTAGCAGAAATTGTGTATTGAAGTCTTCAAATTTTATTCTCTTTTGTCTTTTCATTTCAGATAAAGCACTGAGGAAATTGAAATAGGCCTAAGGCTGTCACTAAGGGGTTTGGAACTCGACGTATCTGGCCGATATAACAAAACAATTAATTTTTACCTCTCTAGGCAAAGTTTCTAGCTGAATAGCTTTAAACATGTGTGTTGCCCGTCTATACATCTATTCACCTGGCTAGTCAGGTTTTAGTCATTTGTGGACTAAATTAAATCATCTATAAATAACGTCTGAAAGAATTCACGAAGAATTCTTTCAAAGTTCGACCTTGTTCAGTTGTAGGTCAAATTAGCCAATTAGTAGAGCGCTTAATGCAGTGAAAATTGCAAGTCATCTTGTGCACAACCCCCGCAATAAGTTGACATCTCGGAAAATTAATGATTAAGTCGCAGCATAATTTATGCAGTGATGTAGTTATAAAGGAGGTACTCTCCACTTTTGAACGAGGCTCAAACTGACCCCCACTTTTTCCTCGCAACATTGGGGTAAGAAAATAGCTATGAGTTGATTAATACAAACAAAACAAGAAATTTAAAGAGAAGAAAGTGACTAATCTTAGCAGGGTTGAATGCGAGTCCATCTAACTCGATTCCGAGTCAATTCCGATTACAATGGCTACCATTCGAGGCCGATTCTATATGTTTCCATGTTCTATGTTCTCCAACGTTCGAGTCCGGTCATTTGACAATGTGGCATATCATTGACAGGTTATGCCAAGTTTTATACCATTTTGCTAGTACACTTGATTAAGGCGGTCACTTTCATATACTGTGGTGTCTATAATTTTCTTATGTAGATCAGGGAGCTGCTACTTCGACAAGTGTGTAGCTCCCTGCCTACACATCAGATTACTTCCATTTCACAACTGCTATCATCTAATGGGCCCCTTGACCACTGGTATATAATAATAGTGTGGCAGTTTGATCGTTACTTAAAACAGGGAGCTGCTACCACTCCAACCAAAATTTCTTACAGTCGCTTTTGGTATTTACGTGGCGCTAATCTATAGGTCAGTTCAGAATTATTACTGCTCATTCGCAGTCTCTTCTCTTAGTAGGCCATAGAGGTGAAAAATACAATCACGAGCTACGAGCCGTGCTTGGGTCTGTATACGTTGTACATTGTACACTATAAAAATGTATGTAAAATTCTGTACAATATAAATATGAAGAAAAGATAGAACAGAAGGCATAAAGAGTACAGCAATCATTGCTGTAAATATACTAAACTAAGTAAAAGCATATTTTTGTATTTATATGTATTTCTAAAGTTTTTGTTCAGTAATTTCACAAACATTTTAAACAATTGTCACCGAATATAGTACAAGCCTACTTTCATGATCCTTGACTTTTGACAAGCAACAGTAACTCAAAACTGGGTTATCAATGGTAGTGACGTCACCATATTCGTTGAAACATACTGACAATCACACTACCACTACCCTTCATAACCAGTAAAGTTTACCAGATGTCCGTTTCACTGAACATTTTTATGTCGATGATTTCGAATTAGGCTATGTAAATTTGGCGACGTCACACAGAGGCGTATATATATATATATATATATAGCATATTTTTATGAAAGTCCCTCCGGCTGGAAGCCGGAGGGCGACTACCAAAACTGAAACGACTGAAACGAACACTGTGCATTGATGAGGGCAAGAACTGACTTACATGGCTTCAGCAGAAACTGGCTGAGAGAAAATGATCTAAAACAAGGCCCAAAGCATGACAGGCATCTCCCATTACCTTGACTAACCCTATCTGGCAATGGCAACTCGGAGAAATAGCATCAGGCCACTTTATTGATTTGTTTGCTTTGTGGTTTCGTCCTCGCAACTGTTGGGGAGGTTCTCCCATTCGGGCACAGCACAGCTTTTGAGTGTGTCATGCATGAGTGGCTTTCAACAATGCAAGTTCTAAGGAGTTCAAGCCTGCCAGGAAGCAAAAAACGACTAGTTAGGTGGTCCGCCCTTGGGCGCTTCAGTCCATGCGCCCAAACGACTTCGTCCGCTGGGGAAACGATTTTAAAGATAAGCCAAATGCCAAGTGGGAGGAAAGCCGGGGTACCCGGAGAAACCCTAGCTTCATCGTACCTGAATTTGGACCCACGCACAAATGAAACACTTTGGTGCACAGCAGCTGGAGCAGACCACTATGCCACTCGACGACCCTAATAAAAGGCCCTGAAGTGAAATTGTATATACATACCAATGAAGAGAGGTTACGGCTGTCGTTTGGGATTTCATGTACCCCGCGGATAGGACTCTGTTTACTCAGCTCCTCTGCTTCTCAAACAGGGGATATGACTGAACAAGGAATATATCGTACAGCCTGCTACGTAGGCAAGGTTTAATGTGCCTTCATATGTAGATGCTATGCAGCTGAGTAAACAGATGTATTAGGTGTAGGTTTGCTTTCGTGGTGCAATCACATCCGATCACAACAGGGGCTGTTAAGACTGACAGTTTTCTGGTCAATCAATTGCATTTATGTGACATAAAACATTGTAATTTCGTTAAAAAAAGCATACAGTCGACAACTGAATGTGCTTCCACGATTGTCTAGCGAAACTAACGTTGCATATAAGTAGAAATCCATGCAGCATATTGAAAAATCCCTAATGTAGTGCAGCCGGTATGAGCGTCTCCCTGAGCGACGAGGAAGGTACATACCTAAAGTCTAAATATACAAGAATATATATTTTGGAGGTTGGAAAATGAATTTCATTCATGCAATTCCCATTTTCATAGCTTGCTCTGTTGCTGAGATACAAAGTGTGGAAAGATATTCACTTAATTTTAAATAGTCGATTTCACAATAACTTGTGATGTCCTTCTTGTACAACTCAACTTGTTTTTTTTTTCCTTTTGAAATTAAGATGTTTATATGACCTCGCAAACATGTTGTACAGTAAGGGTATATAAAGCCAAGTCACCCTATAACAGTAAACGAGTTCATCACATTTTTGTACGAGGTGCAGGTCATGGCTTTCGAAAAAAAAAATACAAAGACAGTAATTTGAGTAGTAAAAAATGACCTCAAAAATTATTGCGCAATCTTCTACTTTAAATTGAGTGAATAAGTTTCAAGATTTCAACATTTTGTCACAGCTCAAGAATGTCTCCTGAAGGTGGGAATTGAGCAGTTTGAATGTATTTGTCAAGCTTTTATAACATATATTTTTGAAATATCAGAGTAAATGTATGCTTCATGTAGAAAAAATGTGGAAGAAATCAAACTTGAAGAGAGAGGCATACTCAACTAGGAAAATGCCCCCTTGGTATACTGGCATTTCCCTGATTTAACAACCAGGGGAGTTCTGCACTGCGCATTCTAAGTCAGAGAGAGAGGGGGAGGCATGAAAAAGCTAATAGATAATGTTTTCTACATTCTACCGTCGACAATATAGGCAACATCTCGTTCTTTCACCTAAAACTTAATAGGCTAGGCAGAGATACATATTGCTTTTCTTAAATTCAAAGCCACGGCCCTTGTTCATGACATGCTTTTATTCAACTATTTGATATACAGTATGCTGTAAATGACAAATAGGTAATAGATACGGGTAGATAAACAATTCTTCATCCCAAAGAAATCGTAATCATCGACTTTGGAATATATTTGGAATTTCAAGGTATGACGTATAACGCTATTGTTTCTTTGTTTAATCTATGGAACATGAGGGTATATGCTTATTTCTCCAAGATCTGCAGATCAAAACAACCAACCATCAGTGGCGGCACCAGGATTCCAAAAGTAGGGGGCATGAGGGTTAAGCAAAAATTCAGGGGGCAAAATGCTGTGGGTGCGCATTGTTCCTTTTATGCTGCATACATTCCTACACCAATGAACTGGGGAAGGGATTGGGGATAATCCCTCCCCCCTTGGTGGAGCCTCTGCACTAACCAACATTAAAGGACTTTCTTGTAAATGAAGTATTCAGCCATAGGCCTATGGAGCTTTTTATCCGGAAGGGGGGGGGCTAAACTCCCAAGACAACCAGCCTGGGGACTAGTATATGGAGAGGGGTGGCCAATCCCCTTTTGACATTTTTTTGAATAATTGGCCAATGAATTTTGATTTAAATTAATTTTTGAAGTACGGTACATTTCTTGACAACGGTGTGATATTTAAGTCACAAAGTTTGATATGTTCCTCACACGGAAAAAGTACGAGATCAAGTTCTTGAAAAGTACGGAGTAGGATACTCTTCCTCCTTTTTTTGACTGTACGGCTAAAGCCGAACAGAAGCTTCCTCTTCTTACGCCGTAAGAAGCGGGAGCAGGTTATGGGCTTTAGCCCTCTGGGTTTACAAGTAACTCTAATTTCCTTATACCGGTAGTTGTTATTGACCCAAGATCTCTCGTGGAAAGATCTTATTCTTTACATCATCAATAAAGTATATATATATATATATATATATATATATATATATATACATACATATGTATACATATATATATATGTGTGTGTGTTGTTGTATGTTGTATGTTGTTGGTATTTTGAGCCGTTTGCGTCATCCTCTATACCTAGACATACTCTCCTCATGTATATCCGCTGACCCTCCCATACTTATCCTTTTGTGATACTGTCTCTATACCGACTAGGATCCAGCCACTTATTATTCTTCAAAGGAGATGTATACATATTATCTTCAGTACGCATCTCTGCATCGTACCAACTCCTTTATTTGCTAAGCTTAAAACTCTTTCAGTTTAGCTGGGTTCCCTACATTTACCCTCTTATCTGCAACAGGTATTTTCACTTCTGTTGAGAAACTCTTCCTTATCATACACGCTTCTAAATATTTCAGTCCCTCTTTTTAGACTTAAGTCTTCATAACTCAGAATTAGGTATAAATGCATTAAAGTGTGGAAATCTCTTCCTGATAATAGAAGAGATTGTATGCAAGCAAATATACCTTTAAAGTAGGCTTAAAGAACACCTTATTCATGTACAATAATCATACATAGGTCATTCTAATTTTTCGCTAATTCAGAGTTTTTCGTTTTCTGTTCCTTGTTCCTTTTTTTCTTCCATTTGTTCCAAAGTTTTGGGGCGATTATATCTATAAACTTTGTCAAGCTTCCTAAAATCACCCCTCAGTCTCTTTCAATCGTTTATATTTTGAATTTTCATCTCCTTCATCTATCAAACGGAATGAATCTGAAATAAAGTTTTGTGAAACTAATCTGAATTTGTTTACAGAGACATTGCCTGAGACGCGTAAGTGCAACATAATTGTCTCAAGAATAAAAAAAGGTATAGGCTTACTGCTTAATATCAAGCCATCTACAGAAATTTATTGGTAAACCGTTATCCATGAGTAACGGGCATTGTTAGAAGACACTTATAAGCAATCGTGGAGTGGTTATTGTAGACACCTGAGAAAAAAAACGAACTTATGGCGCCTCCGAGCCTTATTAAAAATGGGTCAGATATATAAAAGTACAAAATCTGGATCTCCTTGTGCTCGGAGGCAAATGCCGCTTCCCCATTCTCTACCCCACGGTCTGTGAAGTGGTTCCGGCTAATGAGGGGTGAAGCAGCCGGGAGGGAATTTTTTCACGGAAACAACATCTTACGATGTGAGCTTTATGTAAGAACCTTAATTTTTGAGAAAAGAAAAAAAAAAGACAAAAAATCAATGATTTCATAAGGCTTCATCTTCTCTCCACAACTATTCACTTGTTTGCTCCCTTCAAAATTACTTTCAATAATGCTTTCTCCTCCGATTGTGCATTTGAATTACTAAGAAGAGTGGTTATGAATCGATTCCCTTGATAAAGTGACATGCCATCCGTTATTGAGAATCCTGCATTTTGATTGGTTAAACACTGACCTGTTATTCTGCAACACATGGTCAGTAAAC